>JADBJO010001350.1:115000-117500 GCA_016801955.1 Conus betulinus | reverse complement strand
GTGAAGCCATAGTTCATGACCATTAACTTTCCCCAGGACATTCCACAATATTGCCGAAATGTGTAGACATAGTTCATGACCCTTTTACGTTCGCCAGTACATTCCACAATATTGTGACCATAGTTCATGACCCTTTACTTTCCCCAGTGCATTCCACAATATTGCCCAAATGTGAAGCCATAGTTCATGACCCTTTACTTCGCCAGTACATTCCACAATATTGCCCAAATGTGAAGCCATAGTTCATGACCCTTTACTTTCCCCAGTGCATTCCACAATATTGCAAAATGTCCAGCCACAGTTCTTCACCACTGACTTTCCCCAGTACATTCCACAACATTGCCCTAATGACCAGCCATAGTCCATGACCTTTCACTTTCCCCAGTACATTCCACAACATTGCCGACCAGCCATGCCATGACCTTTCACTTTCCTCAGTACATTCCACAATATTGCCGAAATGCGTAGACCAGTTCTACCATTAACTTTCCCCAGTACATTCCACAATATTGCCGAAATGACCAGCCATAGTTCTTGACCATTCACTTTCCCAGGACATTCCACAATATTGCCGAAATGTGTAGCCATAGTTCATGACCCTTTACTTTCGCCAGGACATTCCACAATATTGCCCAAATGACAGCCATAGTTTTCCACCATTTACTTTCCCCTGTGCATTCCACAATATTGCCGAAATGTGTAGTCATAGTTCATGACCCTTTACTTCCCCAGTGCATTCCACAATATTGCCAAAATGTGTAGCCATAGTTCTTCACCAATTACTTTCCCTAGTACATTCCACAATATTGCCGAAATGACTAGCCGTTGTTCATGACCCTTCACTCTCCTCAGTACGTTCCACAATATTGCCGAAATGTGTAGCCATAGTCCTTGACCATTAACTTTCCCCAGTACCTCCCACAGCATTGCCCAAATGACTAGCCATAGTTCATGACCCTTTACTTTCCCCAGTGCATTCCACAATATTGCCGAAATGTGTAGCCACAGTTCTTCACCATTAACTTTCCCCAGTACCTCCCACAATATTGCCCAAATGACTAGCCATAGTTCATGACCCTTTACTTCCCCAGTTCATTCCACAATATTGCCGAAATGTGTAGCCATTGTTCATGATCCTTTACTTTCCCCAGTAGACTTACATTCCACAATATTGCCGAAATGACTAGCCATAGTTCTTGACCATTCACTTTTCCCACTTTCCCCAGGACATTCCACAATATTGCCGAAATGTGTAGCCATAGTTCTCCAGTATATTCAACCATGCTGCCGAAATGTCTAGTCATGATCTATGACCCTTTACTTTCTTCCATCCATCCATCATCCTGCCGAAACGTCCAGCGATGGACTATGGCTTGCAGCACTGATTCCTCTGCTACGTCCCTGTGAGCATGGGTCAGGTCAAGGCATGTATTTGAGGTCATTGGGCAAAGCGACAAGTTTCTCTGACATTTCCGGCTGCTAAGACAACGCCAAGGTTAAAATTTGTCACAAGGTGCACATAGACACACACACACACACAAACACACACACACACGCACGCACACGCACACGCGCACGCACACACGCACACGCACACACACACACGCACGCTCACACATGAGCAATCACACACACAGTCCTAAATAATCTTCGGAGAATGTGATGAGCGTGCGCACCACAGACATAGACACAGTTTTCAATTTATTTCTCCACCGAATCCATTTTGCAAACTTGCAACACAGTTGACTGTTCCGCCAAACGAAAGAGACAAACAAACTACAAGACAAAGCACGACGCGCTCCGACCTCTTTGGTCTTCTTCAGGCAAGACAAACAACATTAAAAAGACAATGAACGCGAAGAACGCACAACCACTTCTCTCCTCAAGTTCAGCGCAAAAATGGATGTGGAATGAAAACGAGGCTCGAGTTTTGTCTTGTAATTTGGTTTGTCTCTTTCGCTCGGCCGAAGAGTAAATCCGTTCAAGTTAGTTTCAATCCCTGCCCGCAGTCACCTCACTTTGAAACGAATCTAGACAGTGCCTATCCTAAATTAGAGACCGAGCTCTACGTGCCGGCAATTCACGCTCTCGTTTACTAAACGGGCTGCCTGCCTACGTAGAGCTGACAGAGCAGCTGCCAGCTGGCGCTCCCTTCAGTCGCTTCCTGCGTCATTCTGTCGACTATCAATAATTTGGTTTTTGCTTTTCAATGATTCTTTGCCATTTTTTTTCCACAGAGGACACGTACTGTATATCTAAGTGTCGTCCACACCAATGGCCAAACTGGCCTTCACCTCCAGCAGCCAGAGTTAGGATTTTAGGCGTGTGCAACACGTTTCGCGTCCAATCACACGCAGAACCCTCAGAATAATTCGGAAATCGCAGTGAGAACCAACTCTAACTCTGATGGAAATTGTTAACTGTGGTGCCCCTTCTCCCCCTCCCCTCCCCCCAAACGGGGGGGAAGTGTCGATTCTAGCCTGCAATTCCAGAACCGCCT
>JADBJO010001350.1:102500-112500 GCA_016801955.1 Conus betulinus | reverse complement strand
AAGAACCGGTTGCAACTTAATGCAGGATCCCTTAACACCGTTAGGGAACCGGTTGCAATTTTTTGCAGGATCCCTTAACACCATAAGGGAACCGGTTGCAACTTACTGAGGATCCCTTACCACCGTTAGGGAACCGGTTGCAATTTTTTGCAGGATCCCTTAACACCATAAGGGAACCGGTTGCAACTTACTGCAGGATCCCTTAACACTGTTAGGGAACCGGTTGCAACTTTCTGCAGGATCCCTTAACATTGTTAGGGACCGGTTGCCATTTTCGGCAGGATCCCTTACTACGATCATATTAGTTGCTCCTTACTCTAAGATCCCTTAACACCACCAGGGAGTCGGCGGCTGCCCCTTATTGTCAGGATCCTGGACACCAGAATTTCTTAAATGCTGAGCGATGAAAATATGTTGATGCTAAAGATGATGATGCTACAGATTTCCATTCTGAGCTGAGACTGCATGACAGGGCTGTTCACTACACATCAGGGAACTGGCTGCATCTTACTTCAGGATCCCTGACCGACCTTAGGAAACTGGCTCATCTTACTGCAGGATCCCTGACCGACGTTAGGGAACTGGCTGCATCTTACTGCAGGATCCTTGACCGACGTTAGCGAACTGGCTGCATATTACTTCAGGATCCCTGACCGACGTTAGGGAACTGGCTGCATCTTACTTCAGGATCCCTGACCGACGTTAGGGAACTGGCTGCATTTTACTGCAGGATCCCTGACCGACGTTAGGGAATTGGCTGCATATTACTGCAGGATCCCTGACCGACCTTAGGAAACTGGCTGCATCTTACTGCAGGATCCCTGACCGATCTTAGGAAACTGGCTGCAACTTACTGCAGGATCCCTGACCGACGTTAGGGAACTGGCTGCATATAACTGCAGGATCCCTGACCGACGTTAGGAAACTGGCTGCATCTTACTTCAGGATCCCTGACCGACGTTAGGGAACTGGCTGCATCTTACTGCAGGATCCCTGACCGACCTTAGGAAACTGGCTGCATCTTACTTCAGGATCCCTGACCGACGTTAGGGAATTGGCTGCATCTTACTGCAGGATCCCTGACCGACCTTAGGAAACTGGCTGCATCTTACTGCAGGATCCCTGACCGACATTAGGGAACTGGCTGCATCTTACTGCAGGATCCCTGACCGACGTTAGGCAACTGGCTGCATCTTACTGCAGGATCTCTGACCGATATTAAGGAACTGGCTCATCTTACTGCAGGATTCCTGGCTGATATTAGGGAAATGTCTGCATCTAAACTGCAGGATCCGACTGACGTAACGGAAATGGCTGCATCTTACTGCAAGATCCCTGACCGACATTAGGAAAATAGCTGCATTTTACTGCAGAATCCCTGACCGACATTAAAGAATTAACTGAATCTTACTGTAGGATCCGACTGACGTAACGGAAATGGCTGCATCTTACTGCAAGATCCCTGACCGACATTAGGAAAAATAGCTGCATTTTACTGCAGAATCCCTGACCGACATTAAAGAATTAACTGAATCTTACTGTAGGATCCCTGACCGACATTAGGGAACTGGCTGCATCTTACGCCCAGGATCCTTGATCGACATTAGGAAAATGGCTGCGTCTTACTGCAGAATCCAACTGACGTAAGAAACTGGCTGCATCTTACTGCAGGATCCCTGACCGACGTTAGGGAACTGGCTGCATCTTACTGCAGGATCCCTGACCGACGTTAGGGAACTGGCTGCATCTTACTGCAGGATCCCTGACCGGCGATAAAGGAACTGGCTGCATCTTACTTCAGGATCCCTGACCGACGTTAGGGAACTGGCTGCATCTTACTGCAGGATCCCTGACCGGCGTTAGGGAACTGGCTGCATCTTACTGCAGGATCCCTGACCGACACTAGGGAACTGGCTGCATCTTACTGCAGGATCCCTGACCGACGTTAGGGAACTGGCTGCATCTTACTGCAGGATCCCTGACCGGCGATAAGGAACTGGCTGCATCTTACTTCAGGATCCCTGACCGACGTTAGGGAACTGGCTGCATCTTACTGCAGGATCCCTGACCGGCGTTAGGGAACTGGCTGCATCTTACTGCAGGATCCCTGACCGACACTAGGGAACTGGCTGCATCTTACTGCAGGATCCTTGACCGACATAAGCGAACTGGATGCGCGCGCGTGTGTGTGTGTGTGTGTGTGTGTGTGTGTGTGTGTGTGTGTGTGTGTGTGTGTGTGTGAGTGTGAGAGAGAGAGAGAGAGAGAGAGAGAGAGAGACAGAGAGAGAGAGAGAGAGAGAGAGAGAGGGGGGGGGGGGGGGGGAGGGAGGGGTGGAAGTGAGGTGGGATGGCGTGGGGGTTGGGGGCTGGTTCAATTCGTCTCCCATAAAAGTTCTAAATGAGCCCTAGAGGTACAATCCATCATTTGGAACGCTCAGGACGACGCATCATCACTGACAATGGAAGATAGTATCACTTTGAGTCATCTGACCCTGGTGACCTCATTTGCCAGTCGGATCAGTGTTCTGTTTTTCCAAACTCTAAATACTTTTCAACAGGCCTGCTTTTTTTTTTTTTTTTTTTCAACGTACGAAAAGACAGACCAGTGTTTGAATTTTCATCAGAGCAAAATGACCAAAATGTCACTTTTCAAAAAGGTTATATGTACAAGGATTTCACCGAGTAAGAATGTTATTGAAAAAAAAGAAAAAACCCAACTTAAAATCACGATCTGACGGTGCCAAAAATTAAACAACAAAACACATGGAACGAAGGATCTGATGGCTTAAAATGTTACATTGCTCATAGAAATATGGATTTTATGCACAGCGGCCAACTTTGGGGGGGGGGGGGGGGGGGGGGGGGGGGTTGGGGGGGGGGGGGGGGGGGGGGGGGGGGGGGGGGGGGGGGTTGTCAAAGTTCGGGAACCCGGAGATGAAGGAGGTGGGTGAAGTGAAGAGGGGGTATAGATCGGCTTTTAACTGAAAGCATTCCTAACCGCCTTTTGTTTTGCTTGACAATGATGGGATTTAAAAAAGAAAACGCATTTTTACCGTTCACCAATTACCAAATTATGTACGACACTCATTTAGGTTTTCATCTACAGTACTTTATCATCCCTATGCAAAATGCCCCTCAACACCCCATATTCTTAAACAAAACTTTGAAATTCTGGAATTAAACAACTACAACAACAACAACAAACAAAACTAAATTCAGATTTTCGGGAATGATTTAAATTTACAAAATCCCAGAAAAAAAAAATCAGCAGGACTGGCAGTTATGTTAATGGTATCAATCTGTTATGCTATACACTGAAAAAAAGGTGTTAAATAGTCATAGAAATATGGATTTAATGACGTCAGAATGTTAAAACATTCACAGAACTATGGATTTGATTGTGTCAAACTGTTATAATGCACACAGAAATAAGAATTTGATCGTGTCGAAATGTTAATAATGCATACAGGAATAAGGATCTGATGATGTCAAAATGTTATCATTTCAGACTTTACTGACAAAAGATTTGACGGTGTGAAAATCAGAATGTCACAGGACACACTGAAATAAAGATTTGATATGGTCATTATGTTACACTTGATGGTGTCTAAATATTATACTGCACAAAGAAATTAGAAACTGATAGTGATAAAATACAGCAACACTCATAGAAACAGTTGATTGTGACAAAATGTAAAAATACACAGAGAAATAAGGACTTCATTGTGACAAAGTACAATACTTGCAGACATAAGGACTTGTGGCAAAAATGTTATAATACCTGCAGAAATAAGCACTTCATTCTGACTGAATTTTATAATACTCACAGATATATGTACTTAACAGACTCAAATAGTTAAAATACTTGTAGAAATATAGATTTAATTAAATCAAAATGCTATACATAGAAATAATCTGACAGAATTAAAAATGTCACACATAGGATTTGATTGTGCTTACATGTTTTACTACACTAAGATATGGATCTAATGGAGTCAAAATGGTGAAAATTTCTGAAATATACATGAAATAAAGTGTTGAAGCCAGAAGGTGTCTTAGATGTCTTACATGTTATATTACACATACAAACAAGAATTTGATAGTGTCAAAACATTACAATACTAAAAGACATAACAGCAGCTTGACGGTGTGAACATATTCTAATACACACAGGAGAATTTGATGGTATCAGATTTTGCTGGCGTGGAAACGTTATCACACACATGGAATTACAATCTGACAGTGAGAAAATGTTACAATACTGGCAGAAATGATGATTTACAATTACTTTAATCGAATTCTAGTTGTTTTTTTCCCACCCTCACTTTTGGAATTACTCTCCATACAAAATATGCCTTACTTTTTTTTTTTTTTAAATTCTTTTTGCTATTACTTCTTGTATGATAGGGGAAAAAAAAGACATTTCTTTCTTTCTCTCCGACGTTAAGACACACACACTAATCACAACCTGCAACAGGGAAAGCCATGCATTCTATGAACATGAGGTTCAAAGAACGTAAGACAAAGCAGTCTGCATACTGAAAATGGTTGAAAATTAGACTTAAAGAAATCACACACACACACACACACACACACACACACACACACACACACACACACACACACACACACACACACACACACACACATATCAATATCTATCTATCTACACACACACACACACACACACACACACACACACACACAAAGGCAAACAAGCAATGTAAACAAATATATAATCCAATATTTTGAGTGGCTGCTCTTTTTCAAGGATGACAGACAACAAAAACAAACATTTCTTTTTTCATTTTCCTATTTCCACTATCGTCAGCAATGACAAACAATTGCTTTTCATTGTGAGAGCTATAATGATGACATCACACAGTGAATTTGTACTGGACTGCTTACTTTCCTACTGAAATGATGATGGTGCTCAACGAATCTTGAAGATCCAGTACCCTGTCTTTGCATTTTTTTCTGTGCATCCATTAAAACAAAACAACAACAAATAACTCACACACACAACAACAACAACAACAACAACAAAAAAAGAAAACGGAAAAAAGGAAAAAGAAAATACTGCTACTGTTGCAATGATCTTTAGTAACTCTAAAGCACATTAAAAAAAAAAAAAAAGAAAGAAAAATCATCACAAACAAAATCATTACCATAATCATCACCAGCTATGAAGTGTAAATGTTTGAAAAAATTGAAACGAACTGTGGCAGACTCCTGATGGACAACACATTGTATGAGTAAATGAGAGAGAGGGGGGGAGAGGGAGAGAGAGGGGAAAGAGGAGAGAGAGAGGGGGGGGGAGGAGGGAGGGAGAGAGAGAGAGAGAGTGAGTGAGAGTGAGTGAGTGAGTGTGTGTCTGTAAGTGCATGAGAGAGAGAGAGAGAGAGAGAGAGAGAGAGAGAGAGAGAGAGAGAGAGAGAGAGAGAGAGTGAGTGAGTGAGTGAGTGTGTGTCTGTAGGTGCATGAGAGAGCGAGCGAGCGAGAGAGAGAGAGAGAGAGAGAGAGAGAGAGAGAGAGAGAGAAAGACAGAGAGAGAGAGACAGAAAGAGACAGAGCTCTAGACAGAGAGAGAGAGAGAGCTGGCCACCCTACACACAGACAGGACAGGAGAATGGAGCCAAGCTAGCTCTGCCAGGCTGAATACTGCCCCCTTGGGTCTCACACAGCAAGAGTAATGGGGTCTGTCCTTCCCAGTCCCAGTCCTATGTCAGACTGTGGCATACATGAACACAGCAAGCACAGACACTGGCTGGTAGTGGTATCAGGGAAACGGCAGTCCACAAGTTATGCATATACTGGACATGGTCTGCAGGCGCCTGCTTTACAGTTCCTTTACATTTCTGTCCCCTTTTACTCTCCTGTTTAAAAAAACAAAACAAAACAAAAAAAAAGTTACTCAGACCATCCAAACAAAAACGAACAAAATCCCCTGACAGAGAATATTTTTATGAATCAGCTTCTGGAAAATGAATGTAATGTGATCAACAGTCAGTAGTGGTGTCTATGATCAATAAAAAAAAAAAGGATATATAAAATGTTAATGAAACTTGACAGAAATTATATTCCTTTTCATGAAGCTTGCTTCTTTAAAGGCATCTTTTTTTTCAATTTAGACTAACAGAACCCACTACAAGAGACCACTAGACAAAGTAGCCAATTCACTGGTGTTTTGAAAAACAAACCATGTATTCAATATTTCATAGCTTTATGACACTAATACAACTTATCAAAGAAACCTTCCACAGCCAAAAAATTAATCCGCTACCTGGAACTTTGTAAAACATACAGATGGTCATCTACCTGAAATTTAACAGACTGTCATTCAGACCTGTCCAGTACAGAACTTCATGCAACTCATCTGAATCAATTTCACATCATTTTGATGCTAACTCTGGAAACCAATACCTAAGCAGGGCACACCATCAACATACAAGAATTTGCTGTTCATTTTCATGATAAAGGTACCCTGAATTCAGCACCAAGGGTAGCAAGCATTCTTGAAGTTGAAGGGACTAAAAAAAAACGATGAAAAAGAAAGATAGGAATAATTTCTCGATGAGAATTATCTTACATTTCACCTACACCCCCTCTCTCTACTAGTGGTGGAAGGAGCAACTTTCCGGTACTAGTCATCAAAGAAATTTTTTTGTTCCGGGTATTGATAAAATACAGAAGAATGGCTCTGAGATAATTTTCCTTAGGCTTGTACTCTTAATTAAAAGTACTTATAGCTCCGAGATACAGAATTGAAGAGAGAAGTTCAAACATTCAACATTCGATTGAACAACAGGGAACTGACACAAGTTAAGTGCACTTTCACACATCAACTTTTATTACTTACACATAGATAAGAAATGGCGTGACACTTCCATAGGCTGTGTTTCAGTTCTCATTGGACTACCACAATGAGGGGCCCTTCCTCACTCCTACTTTACTCGCTTGCACTCTGTGCAGCAAGCTTAAGTGGCATACAGGGGTTCTGTCTAAGTTACACTGAATGTATATGGTTATTATACATCCACCACCCCGCTTGCTAATACCCCAGTGCTGTAGCCAGAATGGTACTCATAGACAGGTTCTCACTGTTTCATCATAAAGTGAGGGTAAGGGTCTGATGGGTTGAGTCCAGGTGGTAAGCAAACTTAGCTTTGCTTCGGAGAAGACAGTTGTTCTCTCCTGTGGCTGGTGACTGCCCCACTGGTGTAGATTTGTTGTCTGGTTGCGATAAAGAGAACTTGATCTGTAGATGAGAATCTGGTGGCTGGTCTGTCGAGTGCACACATTTACCCTTTTCCTCTTTCTTTCAGAGAGGGTTGTGAGACTCAGCCAGCAAAGTTTTCTCTATGGTAGAGTTTCTGCTATAACTATTAACCTCCACTTTTGTTTAATGGCTAAGTTAAGCTCACAAAAGGGTAGGAGACAGTAATACAATGTTACAGTTTTAGTTAAACAACTCTTCCATGTTTCATATGAATTAAATCACACTGACTTGGGCTATGCTTAGTCCAAGTACACATGTGGTGTAGACTTAAAGTCACACACTACAAATCATTCCAATAATCACCAGTATTTATAAATCAGAGTAGCAGTTTTTACCTAGCACAGGCATACTGTTTTCCTGATCAAAATTAATCATTGAATTATTATCTTAACAGACAGAGTTGCATACTGACAAAAGTCAGGGTGAACACAAAGAGCAGTGTCAGATTGTTAACAAAGAATCAAAAAAACACTGGGAGAGAGCTTTTGCCATATGATGGCAAGCAAACTACTACACAAAATAATCATTCATCAGTTTGATAAATGTTGCTAAGCATTTGTACAAAGTTACAATGCTAACACACACAGCATACATAAAATCAATACATAGATTCAAAAATGTAAAACAGAGTTCCAACTCACTTTTCTGGGAATGAACAGGGAATGACTTGAGATCAAGGAGTTTACCAAGAGTTTCTAGGCCTCTCTGTCCCTTTGTCTTCCTCTGCTCTTGTCTACAGGCAGTCCTGAGGGGTCAGTGAAGTTGCGCCTGTGTGTGTGTCTGCTATATGAATCTCTCGCTTGCCGAATCAAATTTTCGACAAACTGTCATTCACCCATCAGGGGTGAGAGGGGGAGGGATTTAGTCTAGTCACCAATCGCCTCGGAAATGTTTTGAACCTAATCGGCACGGGATAATTTATGCATCCGTAGAGTTGTCCGTGAGCCCAGTTAATTTATGCGTCCGCATGGACCGCGAGGACGGGGACTGTAGGTATGAAGGGGGGGGGGGGGGGGGGGGGGGGGGGGGGGGGGGGGGTGGAGGGTGATGGTGGTGGTGGCGGTGGGAGAGCGCGGCAACATGCCTTTGTGTCGCGGGGTAGAGGGGGGGGGGGGGGGGGGGGGTGAGACGGGCTATTGTTAGAACGCACACCCCACGCTGCGCACTGTTAGTATCGCACCGCATGGGGAGGGAGGGTTGAGAGAGGGGAAGGGAGGTAGGCCGATAAGAACGAAAGGCAGCACGCATTTACCGTGATGCAAGTTTTCTTGTAGCACATAGTCAAGTCGTGCAACTCACCACCATTCTAAGAGGGGGGAAAGGGGGGGGGGGGAAGGGGTTTGAGAGGGGAGGGTGGGCATAGATTTGAAATCTATTTTTTGGTTTGGTGTTTTAATTTCAAGTTAAGAATTTCACAGGTTGATTTCACTACCACACCCAAAAATGATGTCACAAACACACAAAAATGATGACACATATACAAATGGTGACCGGTTTTGTCAGCTCTTGACTGGAAAATCAGAACGAAGGAGCATTCTAATTCTTGTCACAATCTTGGTGCTTACAGTAAGAAAGGGGAGTTAAGTGGCAGCAGACAAATGAAATGGTAAGGATAGCTTTTCTTTTCTTTCTGCATACACAGGCTGATACTCCTGCGGGATACTACCTGTACAGACAGGCAGTGGAGTTTTGTGTGCATGACTTTTTTATCCTGCCATTAAGGCAGCCATACTCCATCTTCGGGAAAGGTACATGCCATGTGTAATGTGTCATCCAACAGCCAAACTGGCCTTCTCTTCCAAAGTTGGTGATGGGATTTCACGTGTGTGCAAGATGTGTGTGTGTGTGTTCACACAGAGAACCTCGGTTTCTAGTCTCATTCGAAGGACTGTATGGGAAATGGAGTCAGAAACAATGTTAACTCAATAACTGTGATGGAAAAAAATCCCCCTGTACCAAGGTTCAAACCTGCAACCCTAGGATCATGAGTCCGGTGCTCTACCAACTGAGCTAATTCGGCCCCTTAGCCTCTCTCTGATGTCAGCACCACTTCTGCCACAACACACATACATGCATTCATTCACATTGTAATCTTGCATGACAAAGAAATTGCCTAGTGATCAGCCTTGGTGAAAGTGTAATTCTAGATTGATTTGAGAACAAAGAGAATCCAGAGTTACTCAAAGCCGACTTCCAAACTAAGCCTGAAAAGCCTTGTAGGTTTCAGATATCCTTGATAATGGCTTTGTTCTGTTACTTTCCCTTCCCTTTTACACTGCATGGTTTAGTTGTCAGGAAGGACATAATTAATTATGGTAGTGAGTGAGCGAGTGAGTGAGTGAGTGAGTGAGTGAGTGAGTATGCGTGCATGCGTGCGTGCGTGCGTGCGTGTGTGTGTGACTCTCTGTGTGTGTGTGTATGTGTGTGTGTGTGTGTGTGTGTGTGTGTGTTACTCTGTGTGTGTGTGTGTGTGTGTGTGTGTGTGTGTGTGTGTGTGTGTGTGTGTGTGTGTGTGTGTGTGTGACTGTATGTGTGTGTGTGTTATGTGTGTGTGTGATTCTCATTCTATGTGTGTTCATGTGTGTACATGTGCAGGCGTGCGCGCGCTTGTGTGTGTGTGTGTGTGTGTGTGTGTGTGTGTGTGTGTGTGTGTGTGTGTGTGTGTGCCCATGAGTATGCATTTTTCACATTCAGACAGACAGACAGACAGAGAGAGACAGA
>JADBJO010001350.1:92500-97500 GCA_016801955.1 Conus betulinus | reverse complement strand
TAGTTCCCCTAGTTAATCACTCCAAGATAGTAAAATGTTAATTTTCTTCAGTAAATACAGCAATAGTTCTTGAGGATGTGATTAGGACATTTCTGTGCCTTTCTTTGATGCCTGAAGTATCGTACTCCTCTGACCATAAGGCTATGTCAAAAAATCTGATATCTGAAATGTGATGGAAGTGAGTACCATAGCACAGTACTGGGAGTTTGCAACACTGAATTTTATAAGGCCTGTTCTAGATATGAGAACCAAGCACTTAGTTGGAAGTCCTGGATTTATGCTACACAAGAGAGAGAGAGAGAGAGAGAGAGAGAGAGAGAGAGAGAGAGAGAGAATCTTTATTTTCAAGGGCAACAGATAGGCAAGCACATGCTCTTTTGTTTGACCCGGCCTTTGCCCCCCTCAGGGACAGACTAAGCATGACTAGCGACTAAAAAAAGAAGAGAGAGAGAGAGAGAGAGAGAGAGAGAGAGAGAGAGAGAGAGAGAGGGGGGGGGGGGGGGTAGGGCAGATGGATGGGAGAGGGGTGCGTGGTAGGTGGGGGCTAAAAGCACTGGGGTAGAGGGGGTGGTGTTCAACGAGTTTCGTAACAACAAAGCAATCGAAGGCGAGTGCCAGCAACAGCCTAATCCAGTCTGTAGCGGTGCGGTATGGTATGGTAACAGTACTTGGTTGGTTAGTCACTCGGTGCAGCACTCAACACAAACAGCGCCCGCCGTTTGGCCTTGTCACTAGCTGCCGTCTTGAGTACTAGTGTATTTGTGGAGGGCTGACAACAGCGAGAATAACATCCGGTAAACCTTCAGTCGGTGCTGGTCTAGAACAAATTACACGAAAATCGACGACACTATCTGGACGGAGTTGGATTAAGAGTGAACAGGCTTTCCGGGTCCACAGATATTCAGGGTCGACAACTGATGCGTAACCGCAATAACGTGGTTAAAAATAGCGGAGGCAACGATCCCAGTTTTATGAAAACCATTCCAAATATGAAGCGGTTTGAGACGGTGGCATTAAAAATAGGTATCACCACACACACACACGCACACACCTTCGATCAGTCAATAATCAGTAGCACACATCTAACTGACTCAATACGGAAACAACTCCAGCTTGAAATCCCCTATGGAAAACAACCCCCCCCCCCCCCCCCCCCCCCATCCCCCACCCCGAAAAAAAAAAATGTTTCTGTCAAATATAATGTCAGTGAAAGTCTCAATGCCAAAGTAAATCGAAGGACAGATCAGCGTCTTGTTTATTCTTCTTCTTATTATTATCATCACATTTTTTCTCGTCACCACTGCAGCTAGAAGGGCAGGTGAAACGTACAGGAGTTCGATTACACAAGCGTTAGTATGGGGTTGGATCCAGTACTCCGCGATGTTAAGCGCTGGGGAAGGCGATCTTAGCGCTTTGGTCCGCACACGGGTGGACTTTCAACGTGATCCTACCTTATGTCCACCGCACATCAGCGATGGATTCAGAACGAATAAAGATTTAAAGCGCTCTACAAACGTGAAACGGGCATACGGGGTGGTGGGTTTCCTGGAAAACCACCTGGCAAAGGAAAGATGGGTAAGTTTGGGGTCAAAGCCCAAAGGGACGTCACTAAACTTTGATCTGACCTGTTTGTGGTCGTTCTCCGCCGCGTTATCCACCCGGTACTTGTGCAGGATGCTGTAGGCTGCCTTGGTGTGTTTGTGGGGGGACAGTTGCTGCATCAGCTCCGTCACGTCCTGTCCGGCATACTTCTCCAGCCACTGCCTTCCTCCCGGGTGCCGTGCGGCAAAGTCTGTTACGTCGTACACTTGTCCCGAGTGGACCACACACAACCTCCCTTGGCTCAGCCTCTGCCGCACACAATTTTCCCCAGCTCCACCCATGACTGTCTGCTTTTGAACCGTCTTCCAACCCGACTGTGACGCGAAACGAACACTTTGTTTTCGCTTCCTCAAGCGCTGCGCTTGTGTTGTCTCTGAGGTCGGATAGCGCGTGCACATCCGTGCGTAAGTTCTGTTACATTTTTCTCTCTCGCCAGTTACCTTCATAAATGTGTCAAGGTCGATTGGCGTGGATTAAACCAATCCAAATCGTCGTTGCTGACCAGTGAAACCTTCATGATCGAATAAATGGTTTTGATTGGCTGTTGGACTAACTTAACAAGTCCGAGCGTTGCCGAGTGATAAAGACGCTACGTGAGCCAGACTGAATTGCAGCCCATATTGACTACCACAAAATTACGCAACTCATTACAATTGCGTTTTAATACAGGACGCCATTTTACCCCTCTGGAACATCGTTTGCATACGTATGCTAGAGCTAGGAAAAGAATACCAGCTTTAAAACTTATTTCAAACGACTGATTTATCAAATAAACGTACTGTATTTCATCTTCAAATCCAAAATTCAAGAGATTAGTTTCAAAACGAGGTGACTGAGGGCGGAAAATGAAGTACAATTTTAAAAAGAAACGATATTAGTTCCGCCACAGGACATAGACAGATTACAGGACAAAACACAATGCATTTCAACCTTTTGGGTCTTCTTCAGGCAAACTTAAACAACGTTTAGGACAATGAAAACGAAGAACGAGAAACAACTTATCTTCTCATGTTCAGCTCAAAATGGCTGCAAACAGTGTATCTGTTCCCGGCAGTGTGCTTATAATGCATGTAAGATGAAAATGATGATAAGGAAAGTGGAAGACTCTATAACTCTGGAATCAGTAGATGAGTCTCACCTGATCTATACTCTGACTCTGATCCAAACCCTGAACTAGCCTCATTTAATCCTAGCCTAACCCTAACTAGTAAAAGAAACAAAAAAACACAAACTATAAAAATATCAGTTGATGAATAGGGAAGGCAATAATTATGGGAGTCGTAGAGTTGTCTTCTCCTTTCTCCATCTATTAAAAGAAAGAATACAGCTCTGGAACAAGGATGAAACGAACTGAAAAGAAAAAGTGTCTAAATCAATATACAGGCAATCTATTTCAGCCGTTTGATCATATCAGGTAGTGAATACCGTGTTATTTATTATCAAAGAGGGATTCACTGTCAATCAGCTTTCAGTGGCCGCCAATTCATGTCAGTTTCTATATACCTTGTGATTAATCATGGTAGGGTGGTTCATTGTCAAGTCAAGTCAAGTCAAGTCAAGTCAAGTCAAGTCAAGTCAACTTTATTATCTCAATTTGAGAAATTAATTTGTGGTCACACACCTTCACAGCAAATAAACAATAATTTAGTCACATTACCCATTTTCTCACATATGACATACATTCATATAGAGGAATTTGGATTTCAATTAAACATCTTCTCGGTTCATGAAATCAATGGACAGGGGAATAAAACTTTGTTAAATCTCTGACACTTCTGCATTTAACCGATCGATATCTTCGTCCTGACTGAAGAAGGTCATACTGATTTGCAAGAACTATTTAATCCTTACTGCTATCTCACCATATTAGAGACCACTGTGCAATCAGTTTCGAAACAATGATTCTTAGCTTTTCTGTTCAAAACTTTCTGCCATTTCATCACACCACTGGCAACCATGTCGTTTAATTCAGCTTTAGAAAAGTGATCTACACTTATTCAATGCTAACCAGCGTTGCAGTGCATTATACGCTTAGCGACACATGTGATTGAAGGTGAACTCGTGATCTCTAAGTGGCCAATGCTGACATCGCTCATCATGACATGTGTAATTAAATGTGGACAATTGATCTATAATTTCGACGCTGGCTGGCATTTCCCTTCAACAGGTCTTGACACGGCGTGATTGACATCAGCCACTATTCCGCATACTCAAGTGACACAAGCAGGTGTTTCGCGCCTTGATGCGAGTAATCTAAGTAGGCATGTATGCCGCGCCGTTACGTTCAACGAACCTGCTCAAGCTTCGGCCTGTGACCAAACTGTCGTTAAGAGACCTCGGATAACAGGACTTGAATGTCACACCACCACACACACACACACACACACACGTACGTGCTGATTCCAATTCCGGCATTTCCGTCCAGTTTCCAATGTCGTCTCAGTTTCCTTTTCCTGGAGGTAAACCCACGCCCTGACAATCATGGGCTGACCCAACATTGTTAGATTCTGAAAAATGTTCATCATGTTTAGATGTCTTGTCTTTTCTCCTCTCTACAGAACTGAACGCGGCTTTAATCAGCGTTGTGTAAACTACCTAGGTAGAACTGCTAGACGGTATATGGGAATCACGGGAAAAAAAAAAAGAGAAAGAAAAGAAACAGTGAAACTGGTTTAGCCGGCTTCCGTGTTTGCTGTGCGGTGTGCTCGGGTACATGTGAATGAGCGAGGGAACGACCGGAGAGAGAGAGAGAGAGAGAGAGAGAGAGAGAGAGAGAGAGAGAGAGAGAGAGAGAGTTTTTTTACGTTTAATGAAAGTGATGCACCTTCGTGACAGTAAGCAGACTACCGCTTACAAACAAAAACGAACAAAAACAAAATAACATCCCCCTCCCCCCCCCCCCCCCCCCCCCCCCCCCCCCCCCCCCCCCCACTCCAACAGACACTGATACAGTGAAAGCCCAGCATTGCGGAAACGAAGTTTTTATGAGGGGTTTAAAAAAAAAGAAAGAAGAAAGAAAAAAAAAGCGGACTTCATTTTTCCGGTGAAAGGGTATTTGTGCGACTGTGACTAAGTAAAACAGCCTTAAACTAAAACAACTGTTTTTGTTAATCTCCCCCTCCCCCTCCCCCCCCCCCCCCCCCCCTTACCTCGCCTCCCCCCTTCCTTCCCTCTTTCCCGGACTTCCCCCATGCCACCACACGGCGTAAATCCATCTCTCAACTTTGTGTACTTACATTCTCACATTCCCTCACCTATACACTCTCACACTCACATTGTGTCACTTACATTCTCACACTCACATTCCCTCACCTAAAACACTCTCACTTCACCCACACCTTAACTCTCATTCTCACACTCACATTCCCTCACCTACACAGTCTCTGGTGCTCACCTGT
>JADBJO010001350.1:72500-87500 GCA_016801955.1 Conus betulinus | reverse complement strand
GTTCATTGCAAAAATGAGCCATTAAGATGATCAGCTGTCAGAAACAATCCGATCCTTCCATGCGTGATGTATTTAGGTACAATAGAACACCGCCTCTTTACTCATGTATTACAGTCAACACTCTGATCCTTATGAACAAAATTGTTCATGACGCATGCCCAGATTATTTAAAATCAATAGTACATTTACATCACCATCATGATTCGCTCAGATTCATTATTTCTAAAGCTAATTTAGATTTATTCAAAACAAGTTTCTCCTTCTGTGGCTGTAAAGAATGGAACACGCTTCCAGCAAAATACAGATATATTTCCCAATTATCAGCTTTCAAAAATGAAGTAATGTTACTTCTTTTTGATACTTATGACTGACCTATGCACAGACATTAGCCTGACAATACATACTTACCTGGAAAAAAAAACGTGTACTGCTGATAAACGATGCAGTTGATTAAGACCTTCAATGAGCCTAATTCTCAACCCATTAAAGATTCATTCATTAAAGATTCATTCATTAAAGATTCATTCATTCATTCATTCATTCATTCATTCTTCTTCTTCGTCGTCGTCTTCTTCTTCTTCTTCTCTTCCTTTTCTTCTTCTTCTCTTCTTCTTCTATCTCCAGGGGCACCACACTGAAGAACAGTTCACCAGCTTTCTCCAGACATGTTGGTTGTGTGCGCCAAGGTTCGAGTCTCCGCCACTGTTGTTCCCCCTGTTCATTGTGCAATGTCGTCAGTCCATCTCTTTTCTTCCTGTCTGTGTCCCTCCACCTCCTGCCCTCGACAGTTCCCTAGACAATTGTTTCAGTCAGGCCGCTGGATCTCGTTACACACGGCCATACCAACGCACTTTTTCTTTTTTTGATTAAACTAACGTCAGTTAGTATTCTTGGTCATCTCTTTCCATTCCAGAGGGCCAGTCTCTTTCCTGCTCTTTCTCTCTGTCCGTATTAAGCACCACTAAAAAATTGTGTCCTACAATGACTAAAAACTCTTGAGTTTTGATATCTGTGCTTTTGTATATGGCGTATGAGCGTATGAGCGTGCGCGCGCGCGCGTGTGTGTGAGAGATGAGAGAGAGAGAGAGAGAGAGAGAGAGAGAGAGAGAGAGAGAGAGAGAGAGTGAGAGAGTGCGTGCATGCGCTTGTGTATGTGTGTGTGTGCGCGCGCGCGCACGTGTGTATGTGATAAACAACCGCTAAACCAACCAGTCATGACGAACTTATTGAAAAATAATCAGATAGAATCGTTTAATGTTTATATCTTTAGCAAAAGCTTCTTTTGTACTGATTTCAAGTGTTCAGTTTTTCCTACAGTTCTTCTGCACCTGAGAGGCATATTTTCAGTTGTCCCATATCACGTCGTTTTCGTTCTTGAATTTGTCAGTTATTTTGTAAATGTGTTGTAATGTATTATTTCATATCAACTTTATCATCGCGTCGTAAAGTCATGCAATTTCTGTATTGTACAACATAAAAATATACTGTACTGAACAATTTACATGCGTGTTGTATTAGATGACTTTTAAAGTTTTATACCTTTTGTATTGGCCAACTTTACAGGGGAATTGTAACACATGCTTTTTATTATACTGAACGCTTTTATAACGTTTGCATTGAACAACTTCATAACTGCATTAAACCGTGCAACTTCACAAATAAATGTATCAGGTGAATTAAAAACTATAACGTTGTATTGAAAAAAACTTCATAACTGCATTAAAAAAACGGTACAACTTCATAAATGTATTGTATCAGGTGAGTTTTAAACTATAACATTGTATCAAAAAACAAACAAACAAAACAAAACAACAACAACAACAACAACAACAACAACAAAAAAACACCCTTCATAACTGTGTAAAAACAGCACAACTTTATAAATATATTTTCTGAGGTGAATTTAAATTATAACTTATTGCCAAGCTTGTAACTGTTTTGCATTGCTCTACTTCAAACCTGTATTGTACCGTTCGACTTGGTAACAGTTGTACTAAAGAAGTTTATTACTGTATTGTTGTGTCCTGTACTGCCCCAGAAATTTTTTGATAAACAAGTTATGTAGTAAAACTTGTCACGGCATTGTATTGTGGCAACTTCGTGACTGCGTTTTATTGCATGTTGTTATTGTTATTGTTGTTGTTGTTGTTGTTGTTGTCGTACCCTAGCTAAAAGACTCCAGGGATCATCCGAACAGCCGAATTATTTGAATACTATGGTACTAATGCATCAGCTGGGGATGAGAACATTACGTGTGTGACCGTTTCTGATTATCCTGCCACGTGGGCAGCCACATTCCGACTTCGGTGGATTTTGAAAATGTTATGCTAGGAGCTTGTCACAACTGAAGACAATCCCTGCATAACTATGCAGAGCATAACAACATTTTGATGTAGCTTTGGTTTTCTAGCCTATGTCAATTGGCCTGACATAGCCGTTTTTATTGCATGACTTTATAACTGTATTATAAAAAGTGCTACTGTATTGTGCAACTTCATATGTCATTGTATTTAATCACTTCATAGCTGTATTATACTAAATGACTTTTTAACTGGGGGCCGGACTACATCAGTGGTAGAGCGCCGAACTCGTAATCTTGGTGATCCTGACGTTCGAATCTCCGCCGGACTTTTTCGGTACAGGGAGATTTTTCCTCGGAGTTAACATAGTTCTGACTCCATTTCCCATACAGTCCTTCGAATGAGACTAAAAAACTGAGGTTCTGTGTGTGAACGCACGCACAACATCTTTCATACACGTAAAATCCCGTCACCAACTTTCGGAAGAGAAGGCCAGTTTGATCGTTGGTATGGATGACACGTTACACATAGCATGCACCTTGCGTGAGAGAAATGGAAGGAATGAAGGAAGTAAGGAAACTGAGTGAACAATATTGAACGATATTGACTGGATAACACGGGAAACGACTGAATGAAACTCCAGCTGGCAGCTCTTCAGTCGGCTCTACCCAGGTCGGCAGCCCATTGTGTCAAAGAGTGTGGAATGTAAAGCGCTTAGAGCTTGGTCTCTAGCTGAGGATAGGCGCCATATAAGTATTCATAATAATAATAATAATGATAATAATAATAATAATAATAAACTGCATTGTTTTGTACAGCTTTATACCATCTTGCACTGAACTACTTTTGGATTGTTCTGTATTGTGAAATAGTAACTATTATACTGACAATCTATGTAGCCTTGGAGCACGGCTTCGCCCGAGTTCTCCTACCCAGCATGTCCACCCGTCCCCCCCCCCCCCCCCCCCCCCAACCCCACGTCTGCAAAATCTCCTCAGCTCTCTCCCTCTGCCAGCCACCACCAGCCTCTTCCCCCCACATCTTACTCTCAGACCTGTCTTTTCTCTTTGTGTTCACACACACTCATATACCCGAGTGCGCGCCTCGCGCACCGAGGGAGATCAACTTTATGTAAAAATGCAGCGCAAGTGTGCGCGCGTGCACACACACGTGCATGCACACGCGCACGCGCGCGCGCGCGCACACACACACACACGTGCGCACACACATTTACACACACGCAATAGCACGAGCGTACGCGAACATACGCATGAGAGAGAGAGAGAGAGAGAGAGAGAGAGAGAGAGAGAGAGAGAGAGAGAGAGAGAGAGAGCATTATGTGCTGCACACACATACATGAAATACTTACACGCGGGCGTGCGCGCGCGCGCGCGCGCACACACACACACACACACACTCACACACACCTGCCGCAATAATCGTTGTCAGTTAGATAAACGACTTGCAGTATCTTTTAATGAACATTCGTTTATTAGTTTCTTGTAAACCATTTCAGTACAGTTTTATAAACAACTTAGTACAGTCTGCTTGTGATTTAGATTTAGAGAGAGAGAGAGAGAGAGAGAGAGAGAGAGAGAGAGAGAGAGAGAGAGAGAGAGAGCAATCAGTTTTGTTTGTAGCAGAAATTCTCTGTTGGCAGCAGTTTCGCACATGCACGAAAAAAGTGCACTGAACACAAACACAGACACAGACACACGCACACACACACACACACATATATATATATTTCTGTATATATATATATATATATATATATATATATATATGTGTGTGTGTGTGTGTGTGTGTGTGTGTGTGTGTGTGTGTGTGTGTATACACGCGCGCACACGCACGCATGCACACACAAACACACACACACATATGCGCGCGCGCGTGCACACACACACACACACACGAGAGAGAGAGAGAGATGATGATGATGATAATCTTTATTTCCAAGGGTAACAGATAAGCAAACACATGCTTTTTTTCATCCGGCCCTTGCCCCGTTAAGGGACTAAGTATGACTAGCGACTAAGACATACAAAACTTTTAACAAACACACATATCTTCATAACATTAAAAAGTTCATCCATTATAAACAGTAAATAAGTGGGGTAGTCTTTGCTCCCATAAGGAAACCTAACACAGAGTAACTTTTATTCAGACTGGCACAGCCTTTTAAACTTGAATAAAGTCAGACAAATACAAAGACGAACAATCTAGTAGTGGGGGAAAAAAAAACGCAGGCCAACAACTAAATGTCTTCATAGTAATGACTTGGCAAAACTTTGAACTTACGAGGGGGGGGAGGCAGCAGGAGGTTGAAGATGTAAAAACTGGGAAAATGAAATTAAGAAAATATGAAAACTCTTCACACTGGCTGTATAAGGGAACCATCGCAATCCCTTTTAAAGGCAGATATATTTGTATTGCCTGCTCCGAGGCCTTTCGTCCGCTGGGTCGGAAAAACTCATCAGGGAGACACGGCTGGCTGTATCTGCGCTCCTGGCGTCAAATAGAGACACGCCACAGTCCACAATACCATGGTGTTCTCACACACCAAGGGTGCAAAAAAGAATCCAATAGCACCCCCAAAGCAGCCAGCGAAGAGTAGTAAAGGAAACCAAATGTTCATCCATTATTAAGGCGTAGATGACTTTAAAAGGAAAAAAAAAAAGAGAGAGAAAACATTGAAACAACAAACAAATAAAAGATTACAAAGAAGAAAGGAGTCAACACACAAATATGGAATAAGTGATCCTCTTATCGAAGGGAAGAGAGAGAGAGAGAGAGAGAGAGAGAGAGAGAGAGAGAGAGAGAGAGAGAGAGAGAGAGAGATGATGACGATGATGATGATGATGATGATAATCTTTATTTCCAAAGGTAAAGATAAGCAAACACATACCTTTTTTCATCCGATCCTTGCCCCGCTAAGGGACTAAGTATGGGCAGCGACTAAAACTTACAAAACTTTTAACAAGCACACATATCTTCACAACATTAAAACATTCATCCATTAACATTTAAGGCGTAGATGACTTTAGAGGGGAAAAAAAGCGACTGGAACAACAAACAAGAATAAAGAAATTGATTACAAAGAGAAAAAAATCAGCAGCAGAGAGAGAGAGAGAGAGAGAGAGAGAGAGAGAGAGAGAGAGAGAGACTCAAAGACTCAAGACTCAAAAATTTATTCAGATAAAGGCCTAGGCCCCTTACTGAAGGGGGGATGTTCACACAACTAAGCGAGAACAGAAAAAGCCAGTGACATATACCAAATCAGCAAATAATAAACGAAATAAGATTCTTCATTGTATACACAGAAAACTAACATTCTATGAAGTAACAATTTTCAGCCTATTTTGCGCCAGATAAATATACATTGCTAAATTTTCATTGTAGTCTCATGGTGTGACGACATAAGTAAAGTTAACCTGAAATTGCATGGAGCCTTATAGTATTTCGGTTGTATAAATTTTTCTCTAAGATCATTCAGGGCAGGGCAGCAAAAAAAAAAGTGCAATTCAACTTCTTTTCCACTGTTGTATAGACGGCATGTAAGCATATTTTCATTTCTGACGCTGTATCTTAAGCAATGGCATGCAATACGAGACACACCAAATCGAAACTTGGTCAATTCACTTTTTATATATCTATTCATTTTTAGCTCAATATACAATTCTCTCAAATAAGTAGTTTTAAACAACCTGTACTGTGCAAATCTGTCACTAGTATATATATGATCATGCCAGTCCTGCCATCTACAATCAATAATTCTTTGCCTAAAAGATGTTAAAAAACCTGGTATATTTTGGGCACCCTGGTTGTCCCAGACAAACGAAAATCCATAAGAATTTAAACAATGACGGACATTTGTAACCCAAGTCCTCTTACCCTGAGAATCTAAATTTAATAACATTTTGTATGCCTTAAACGGCAGCCTATCTTCATTCATTCTGGTCAGTTTCAGCCAATACTTAATACATTTCATGTATGAACTGAGGTAAATTGGATATCTGCCTAATTCACCATAAACAAGATCATTTGGCGTTCGACTATCGACATTAAGAAAGCGTTTCAATGCAAACAAATGTACTTTTTCTATTTCTGTCGTTTTTTCAAAAGCCCATATTTCCGCACCATACTGTAGCATTGGTTGAATCTGAGAGTCAAATAGTTTACTAAAGACACTGAAAGCATTGCAATCTAATTTATATAAGACATGAAGCAAGAAAAAAACCGCTTTCTTCCCTTTGTTAGCTATATTTTGACACACAAAACTAAAACTGAGTCTTGTTGAGAAATAGATTCCAAGATACTTATACGCATTTACTACTTGTATTCTCTCATTTACCATACGTCCATTTTCATTTGCCGACAAATACCCTCCCTTACGAAAAATAATGATATTAGTTTTCTTCATATTTACTTTCAGTTCTAATTTACTTGCAGCATTATATAAATTATTTAACTGTCTCTGTAAACCCACTACTGTTATAGACAATAGAATAATGTCATCAACGAAAAGTAGGATAAACAATTCTGTGAGATCAAACGTAACTCCATGAAGACCATTCTCAATTATTTCCAAAGCCAGTTCATTTATAAAAAGTGAAAACAAAACAGGACTACAAACATCACCCTGTTTGACCCCTCGTGTACAGTTCAACGCGTCAGACAGTGTAGCCCCAGACCTTACTCTTGCCTTTACTTCGTTATACATGCTTTTAACACAACGATACAACTTACCCTTAATTCCGTTTTTGATTAGAACTGGCCACAGTAACCTTCTAGATATAGAATCGAATGCTTTTTCAAAATCCACAAAAGCAACATATAACTTTCTATTATAAGCGAATTGTTTTTGGATAGCAGCAAACAAAGTAAAAATATGATCGATTGTCGAATATCCCTTTTTAAATCCGGCTTGGTACTCACCTGTAATATCATTCTGGGTAATCCATTCTTGTAATCTGCTATTAACAATTGAACTGTATAATTTGCTACTAATGTCACATAAGGAAATACCACGATAATTGTTAACGTCATTGACATGGCCTTTCTTATATAAAGGAATGATTAAGGATTCTGTCCAATTTTTCGGAAAAATTCCTTTTTCAAATAAATAGTTAAACAGTGAGACTAGGAAATTAGGACTGATTCACCGGAATTTTTGAAGAACTCACTTATAAGTCCATCTGGACCAGCTGACTTGCCATTCTTTAGCTTTCTAATGGCAAGTAAAACTTCAGCTCTCGAAATTGGCCTGTCCAGCACATTGTCTTCATTATCTTCAAAATAGTTGATATCAATTATCTCTTCTTCGTCTTTTTCCAAAACACTTTTGAAATTATCAAACCATTCATTCATACATATATCATTTAAAGGCTGGGATTTTCTTTTCGAGATCTTGTGCATTGTGTCCCAGAAGTTCTTTTGACTTTTTACAGAGTTTGCCAATTCATTTACTAACGATTCGTTGTGATCTTTCTGTTTTCTTATATTTAGGTTCTTATACTCACGTCTTGCAATGCAAAACTGGCTTCTAATATTAATATCCAATGTTGTTCTAAACCTTCTCAGCAGTCTTCGTACTCCACGTCTTGCCCGTGTACATTCTTGATCGACCAATTCCTTCTCTTTTGCTTTTTTACCTATCAAGATTTTTCTCTTCATATGAACAGCTTGTTCTTAACAATCTGATTGAACATGTCAAGGGACTTATTCATATCTCTATACATAAAAGCTTCTGCCATATCTAGTTTCTGCTGTACACGATGTGAGCTCATAGACATAGTAAATCGTTCCGCATACATTTCTTTCCAACAATATTTTGTCATAAATTGAGCTCTTTCTACGCTTGGTCTTCTGTTAATACATTCTTTTTCTGTTTGCCTTTGAATGGATAATAAAAGGGGTAAGTGATCAGATTCGATTCTTTCAAGAACTCTTAATGTTAAACGGTCATTCAAGAAATGAAACAAGTTCCCAGATGATAGAAAAAATAGTCATTGACACTACTTCCCGAGTCCGAAATAAATGTGTAACGACCTTCAAGGTCACCAATACACACACCATTGCAAATATATAAACCAAATACAGTACACATGTTAAGTAGTTTTTTTCCCATATGAATTCAATACAGTATCCTCTGAGCACCTCTGCATTTTGTTGTCCACATCCTTTATATGGTTAATGTAGAGTTCACAATCATGTAGAATATCAGGGAAAATGTCAGAAGTTCTTGCATTCAAATCGCCACATAATAATAAATCAAAGTCATCGACACACAGTGATTTCTCCACGACATATTCCTCCAACATATCTATTCCATTGTTGTAACCATATAATGAGTAATATGGAGAATTTTCTGGGGGAACATAAGCACATATAAGCAGGACATTCTTACTCAGTTCAAATAAATCTTTTTCCAGCATAAATGATAAACAGTACTTATAATCACAATCAAGCGGATGAACACAAGAGAGAAGAGATTTACGAACTAAGACTATTATACCCCCGAAGATCTCCCTTGCGTTGCCAGTTTTACCGCAGGTTTGAGGAACAGTTTATGATCTTTGAATATGCCAGCATCAAAATTTTCTACAAAAGTTTCCACTAAACACACAAAATCAAAGGATGTAACAAAGTTAACAAAATCTGCATCATTCATTTTCGACAAAAGACCACATACATTCCAATGTAGAAAGGATACAGTATTCACAAGATTGTCAAGATTTCCAGAGTTTTCACTCAAAAAACTATCTCCATCCTTGTCACTCACTTAACTTTGATCATCTATTCGCACATAATCATAGTGACTGTCATCAGTTTCATTTGGTTTCTCACTATTGTTTTCACAAAAACCATCACGTGTACGTTTGTTTTCAAACTTATTTACATTCCCCACAATCACAGACTTACCACTTTCACCATCCTCGCCAAAATATCTTTCTTGACCGCGTGCTTGTGATCCACTATTTTCATTTGTCATTTTCATGGGCACAATTATCAACCACACAGTCAGCTTTTATTTCCATTTGTTCCCCATTCATGCAGTCATCCTTACAAATCGTATCATTCCCAGCAATATAATCACCGATCTCGTGATCATATTTGTCTGTTACATTTACACAGCTCCCATTGTTAGTCACACGCTTATCATCCTTGACAGTGACATTTACCGACGTACCATCACTTGCAATGCAGTTCTTAACCGCACTGTCATTATCACTGGCAGCCCTCAACGTGTTGCAACTATAAACAATGTTACAAGGAGCCGTGTGTTTGGGAACATCACATAAAATAGAACAGTTATTTACAGTATCATCATATGAAATGGTCTTTCTTTTAACATTCTCGTCATTATTATCATCATCATCATATACAACACAAGGAACACAATCATTTGACACATTACGCATGACATGTTCATCTGACACATTGACATAGAGGAGAGCATCCAAGTGCGCAGGCTGTCCAACATTCGAGCCATGCCTGTTCTGCACGCCGGTTTCAACTCACCACGGTTCGCTGACCCACTAAATCTTTGCACTCGTGTGTTTTCTGCCCTGACAGCGTGCAGTGTCCTTTCACTTTCGTTACCACTTAAACGTTTGGAATAAGATAAACTTAAATCACAGGGCCGGCCGGACCGTTATTGAAGTGGGACCAGATTTTCGCAGCCATCTAGACCATATTTCACTCCTTCAATGACAAGGTGGTCGTATATCATTGAAACCTTCTTGTTTTGGTTTCGGGCTGACCTTAAGTGAGGCGATAATTTTCTCCTTATTTCTCTCACTCTGAAGGAAAAGTCTTCTCCGATGAAAAGCTGGGTACCCGTTAACTTCTGTTTTGCACGCAGGATCCTCACTTTGTCTTTGTAAAAGGTACAACATGCAATAATGGGAGAATCGGCCCTGGAATTCAAACGGTGTACCCGATCAAATTCAACATCCCTAGAGAGTTCTAATTTATCTGTCAGCATTTCCTTCACAGCATCCTCACTGTCCTGCCAGGTCTCTCGTTCCCTACGTGGAATACCATGGATAATTATGTTATTCCGTTTGGAACGGCCCTCGAGATCGTCCACCTTCCTGTCTAAAGTTTCAATTTTCTCATTAAGTCTCTTATTCTCACATTTCAAATTTTCATTTTCCTGTTTTAAGTCAGATATTTCATTTTTGAGTGACATAATTTCACCTTTGATACTATCACACACTCCTTTCACCTCTTTCATATCTCCACTCATCTGCTCACACTTACATTTCACATCACTCATCATTGTCATCAAGTCCTTCAGAGTGGGCTCCATGGGGTTCGTAGATGGCGTATCATGCGTAACTCCTGTCCTGTCCACACTTTCCCTACGCGCACCAGCCCCAGCGCTGTCCAGGCGGGTCTGTCGCTTGCTGTCAGTGGTCTTGCTGCCAGGTCCTGGGTTGAGTTCCACGTCCCCACACTGATGGATTGAATTCCCGTAGAAGAGTAGGACGAGGAGCATTCCTACCATGACACCGTCAGCACGAGTTCTGGGTTTCAAAATGGATATCCGCGCTGCGGCAAGAAATCTAGCCCGTTTCAACATGAACGCTGTAAATATCAGCGCAAACTGACCACACACGGGCCTGAAAGTCAGCGGGCCAGATGGCATAGTCCTTCACAAAGTCACTGCTCAACTACCAACACTGTGCACTACGCAACAACAGATAAAACAGTGGAAGTGTCCAGAGCTCGCAACACGTGACTTGTCAAGCTTGTCTTCGTACATATGCCCCCCGAGAGAGAGAGAGAGAGAGAGAGAGAGAGAGAGAGAGCACACCCCCCCCCCCCTTCCAGACAGTACATGCATATCCTCCTCCCCCTGCATTCTATCCACCCGCCCTCATTTCTCTGGGCCCTCGTCTCGTAACCTCCTCCTCCTCCCTTCCCCCCACCTTCCTTCTACCACCACTGTCCATCTGACCAGTTTTAGAGAAGAGACAATAAAGAGCATCAAGGTATATGGGAATATATAAACCTGTCACGTGTCGTGCCTCCGCACATAACACATATACCCCTCCCCCTCTCTTCCCCCTTTCCCTTCCGCTTTCTATCTCTCCAGTCTCCACCTCCCTCCTTTCATTACCCTTTTTTTTTCTTACCATGGGTTTAGAAGGTGTATCTTAAAGGGTTGTGTGAATGTTAAAAAAAAATGTTTTAATCACTTGTGAGTTGACTTGAACGCGGTGAAAGCCCTGATATGGCCCTTCGCGGTCGGCTGGGCTAGAAGCAACATTACATACTTACTTTCCTCGAAGTCGGAGTGTGGCTGCCCATGTGGCGGGGTAATCTAAACCGGTCACATGTTCTCATCCCTAGCTGATGCATTTGTACAATAGTGTTCAAGTACTTCAGCGTTCGGATGATCCCTGGAGTCTTTTAGCCGGGTACGACGACAACAACAACAACAACATACTTACTGTCTTAACAGGGGTTGAGTCCTCTTCTCCACCCTGCCCACCCCTCCCTTTCCTCCTGTCTGAACGCACGTAACGGCGCTCATCTACACTGAAGAGAAAGACAACAGACGTAACAGTCGTGGTGTTAGAGAGGGACTAACACTAGTAACAGCAAGGAGTCAGTCAGGTTGTGCTTTCCCCGCGTGCTTGTGGTTTGTGGGCCTCGCGAACGTTGACTGTTATGTGACAATCCACCTCTCCCACTCTCTCCACTATCACCACCACCACCACCACCCCCTCCTTTTTCAGTGGCCCTCTCCTGCTCCCACCCCCCCTCGTCCGCCCCGGCCCATCCCCCACGTAGTACAATTACTGGAATGCTAGAGAGAGAGAGAGAGAGAGAGGAGGGAGGTTGTCGGAAGGGGGGTGGGGGGGGGGGGGGGGGGGGGGGGTGGAAATGAATAAGCTGGATCTGTTCTGTTCAACCTGAAGAGCGTCGCGGCACGGCGTGCGTGTGTGTGTATGAGGGCAACACGCTGATGGCTGGTACATGTACGATTGCCAAAAAAGACGTACACAAAATGGCCGCTAGATCTAGATTTCGGTTCAGCAGTAGTTAGATCTGATGCATTTTGAACACAGAAAAAAAAAAAGCAATTTACTCACTCAGCTTTCAGTATTTGGTGATGCATCCATTTGCCCGCAACACCTGCCTCATTCGAGCTGGCAGCGAGTGGCAGAGCCCCTGAATGTAACCAGGAGTGAGGTTATCCCAGATGTCAAGCACAGTCCTGATCAGAGTGTCTCTGTTTACAACTTCGTGCACTCTACTTTGTAACCGGCTTTTGAGAGTTCTCCACACATTTTCAATAATATTGATGTCTGGGCTTTGTGAATGCCAGGTCATGGTCGGAATTCCGTTCACCTGTTTCCAGTGGGTGGTGAATCGAGAGGTGTGGCATGGCGCATTGTCATTTTTGGAAGATCCAAAGCTCTCGTGGGAACTCTTTGGCTACTACAGGCCAAAGATTGGTGTCAAGGACTTCTACGTACTTCTGAGAGTTGATTGTCCCCTCAGCAGGCACAAGTGTTCCTGTACCGTTAAATGTAACGCATCCCCAAAACATGGCACAGGCCTTCAATCTTGGATCTGGATCTGCATGCACTCTAACTCTAAGACACTGAGGATCGTAGATTTCGTTGTTTTTTCGCCACACATACACTTTCCGGTCCTTAACAACCACAACCTGGGTCTCGTCACTAAAAATCACCCTTTTCCAGTACTGTTCAACGGTATCATGAAGCTTAGATCGGCACCATACCTGAGGACGTTTTCTGTTCACCTGTGATACCACTGTTTTCTTCTTCACAACTCTTCTTTTGTAGCCCACAGCCTTCAACCTCATATACACAGTCCTGAAAGACACCTGCACATGTTATTCTTCATTGAATTTGATGCACAGCTCCTTCAAAGGCTTTCTTCTCCCTCTCTTTCACAAGACGAAACAACTTTCGATCTGAACGTTCATCTGTCTTCTTTGGCCTGCCACTTGATTTGCTTGCTTCGAGCGATCCTGTCTTCTTGTACCGCTTCAAAAACTTGTAAACAGCAGAAAATGATATCTGCAGCAGCTGGGCGATCTTTCTGCCTTTTAATCCATCAATACTAATTGTAAAATTAATCTCTTTTGCTGGATACTGAGCCACATCCTCACATTCACTTCAAAAGCAGACGAACAATTTAGAAGAGATCACTCATACAGATTGTGAAAATTAAGCCAACAGAAGTAGCCTCCCATAATGCTGTGTTTTTTTTTTTGGCATGTCTTCCCTTCTTTGTTTCTTGTTTTGGGATAATGCAATTAGGGAAATTATTGGACTGGGGCCCAATCACACTTAATATCAGCCATTTTGTGTACTTCTTTTTGGCAATCAACTCTGTACATAGGAAGCTGATCACAGTGTATGTTGAAGGCCGGAAGGTGGAGAAGAGAGCCTGCTCCTGTAGTCACCAACCCTGGTCTGACCCCAGACACGCTGACCAAAGGTAGCGGAGAGGTGAGCGTGCAATCGGAAGAACATCGAGAGAACCCTCCATCCGCCATTCTCCCACCACCCACCTGCCGACAACTCAAAGCAAAATATCATCATCATCATCATCATCATCATCATCATCATCATCATCATCACCACCTTCGTCGTCGTCGTCGTCGTCGTCGTCATCGTCGTCGTCGTCGTCGTTGTCCTCCTCCTCCTCAACAAGAACAAGAACAAGAAGAAACACCACCACCACCACCACCACCACACCACCACCACCACCACCACCAGCAGAACACCCCAATCAAATAACGACAACAACAAAACTAGTCTGACAACAACAACAACAACAACAACAACAAAAACAACAAAAAACAACGACAACTACATCGACAATAACTGCACAACAAGAACAACAAAAAGAAGGGGACAGTCTGGAGATAAGTCGCAGACAATAGTACGTTGGAAATCCCGTACAGACTACCCTATCAACAAAATAATGCCATGATATTTGAGATGAAAGAAAGAGCACTGAGGAGAGGGTGAGGGCGGGAGGGGGAGGGGAGCGGAGGAGAGAGGAGGGGAGGGGGAGGGTGGTGGAGGGGCGATAAAGAAACGAGACACCAGCCGCCGTGGCGAAGTGGTTAGCGTCGCGGACTCCCGGCTGGGAGGTCATGGGTTCGAATCCCATCAGAAGTCATGTGGGTTTTTCTGCCCCGACCGGCTCCTACCCAGAGTTGAGTTTGCTGCGGACTCATTTGGGAAGACTGGGACCACACACAGTCGAGTTTCATCCACTTTTGATGCCGGGATATATTATGAAAGGAAGCGTAGAGTACAGCCCTGTCATGTAGTCTCAGACCGAAATGGAAACCCGTAGCATCATCTTAATCATCCTCATTGTCATCAATCAGTATATATAAAAAAAAGTCTCAAATTCTGTGGCCCTTCATGCCCTGCTCTCATGGTGACCTCAATTTCGATGCCTCTCCACGTCTGTGGCCTTGGTTTGGTTCCGTTGGGGCCACCGGTATCGGCGAGTCCATGGGGGCTGTCGCTGGACAGACGTGGTGGCGCCCTCCGGAGGGAGAGCTCACTCACGCCGGCTCCGCAACTAAGCAATTATTGTCGTCAGTAGGGGCTTAGTAGATGGTGTCCTGCATATGTTAGATCAGAACAGGCGCCACTAAACACCACCGAAGTGACTCGGCAGCAGTGCT
>JADBJO010001350.1:65000-70000 GCA_016801955.1 Conus betulinus | reverse complement strand
GTATGCCCTTTGGACGAGAAGTATGCCGTAAGAATGGGGATGACACCCCCCCCCCCCCCCTCCCATGTATTCTCATTAATAATCTAATTGATCGAAACGTTTCTAACTGCGCTAAAAATGATTCCATTGCCGCAAGCCTGGCCATATGTTATGAAATTCTTCGAAACACACACACACACACACACACTCACGCGCGCGCGCGCGCGCGCGCGCAGAAGTACGAGTAATTTTAACTGACGACATTGCCTGTCAAGCACATGATGTCACATTTATAATGGTTTCCCCTCGAAAATAAAGTGGATTCTAAACGGTAAGACGCTGGATAAAAAAAAAAAAAAAAAAAAAAAAGCATCAAGTTCTTGACTGCTCGACTTTGTTCTGATCGCTTCTTCTGTGTTCAGCGCAAGAAAGAAGGCGTTTAATTCAACGCCTTCTTTCTTGCGCTGAACACAGAAGCGATCAAAGCTAAGTGCATTTTCGTTATTTGTTTCATGTTGTTGCACCTGAAGAAGACCTAAGAGGTCGAAACGCGTTGTGGTTTGTCTTGTGTGACTCGTTTGTCCACGGTTCTCTGGGCGGTTCGCTGACATTTATTTAAGATTTGTCCCAACTACTGGCGGCGAAGACGGACGTTACGTCATTTTTCGTCTAAGTTTAGACCGTTGGGAAAATCCATTCTGAAACTTCTAGAAGACGGCCAAGGAAAAAGTATTGCATAAGAAAAGGTGAGTGTGTAGGCCTAAATCAGTTCTTTGTGTAAAGCAGCGAACGAACGCTTCATGGAGCAGCTCATTTGGAGGTGCTGACACTAGACAGAGAATAGCACTACCTGAAACCAGAAATAATAATCGTTTCTGGGTGGATCTGCTGATTTTTTTTTTTTTCATGATTTAGTGGCAGCAGCCATAGCTGAACTAATGAATCAGTTAAATGTGAACACGATCATTGCAATGACAATTCGATTCTTTATTTATTTTCTGTTTTTCATTTGTTAGGCAGCCATAGATGAATAGACAAAATATTCAATTTCCAGTTGATAAATGCTGTTGAATAGAATGCAGAATATACGGGCAATGTTTTGCTTTGTGTATCATGGATGAGCAAGCAATGGTTTCGGTTTTGTAGTTTCCTGGTAGGCCTAAAGGGGGGCGGACATTGTTCCCTTCATCGATGGGGAAATGAGAAGAAAACTCCACTGCTTCCACATTGCAAGGAAATGTAGAAATCAATACTTTCTTTGTTTGTTTGTTTTTTGGATTTCTTTTATAGGGCCTTACACAGTTGGTGATCAGGTTATGGTTCGGAAACCTAACCTGCAAACTCTAATCCGGGTTAGCAGTGACGGCCCCCCCCCCCCCCCCCCCCCCCCCCCCCCCCCCCCCCCCCCCCGTTTTTTACCCACCATTTTGCATTCAGCTTTAATGTGGTCCATTTTCATACACTCTGAAAACATAATAACTCACATGTTATGCAAACTGCTTGAAAAATAAAGCTCGGATTTTCTTCTTCTGCGTTCCCTTGTCATGCTGGTCAGATAGAAAGTCCGGTAGCTTAGGCAAAGTCAGCGGTCCGTCGGAATGAGTCCGCCGTTCCCACAGCCTTTTTTTTTTTTTTTTTTTTTAATTCCACTGCACCGGGCCAAAACTCACGCCGTAGGCTGTCTACGTGGGACAGGACTGAAGTACATGGGCTGGGTTTTGTGCGCCAGTGCCGCATGGGCACTCATCTATGTGCGATATGTTCAGTCGATAGAGGTGGGGGAGAGCAATTGACAATGTCCAGTTCTTAGTCTGAAGATGGCGATTTGTTGGGCACGCTTTAAGATGGTGAATGTCATCCTTCTTTACCCTCCACCTGTAGTCTTTCTATCCATGCTATCCTGAAATGGCTGCGGATGATGGTCTTCGCTTCTCTGTAGGATACAGCATGGGCTATTTGGTCTTGTTGGCTGCCCGCCCTGGAGAGTCTGTCCACCTCTTCATTTCCTGCAATACCACAGTGGGAGGGAATCGACTGCAGGACTGGTGTTGTTTTACTGTTCAAGGTGTGCAGTTCCTATGTGATTTCCTGTAGGATCTGCTCTCTTTCTCTCCTCTGGAGGCTTTGAAGGACAGCTCGACAATCTGTAAGGAACGCCGTGTGGGTTGGTAAGATGCCCCTTTCAGTTAGTATCTGTACAACAGTGAGAAGGGCACATGCTTCTGCTCTGTGGGTAGTTGAGAAGTTACCAGTGGCTACAGACTTGCTGATGAAACTGCCATCTGGGAACTTGATGAAAACACCGCCTCGCCCATTTCTCACAGCTTTCTCCGCAGAGCCACCTGTGTAGGCTCGGGCCCAAGTAGTGCTTCGGTAGTCCCTGGCAAGGGCCTCAAGAATCCGGGACTTGAGTTCTGTTTCACTGTGGTCTTCTTTAGTTCCAGTGCCAAGAATGTCAAGGCTGATGGGGGGGAATCAGCTGTTCACTCTACGCAGTCTTGGAGCATTTCCACTGGGTGGTCTGCTGTTGGTAGCAATTTTCTGTACTTCTCCAGAAGCGTCTTGTTTAGGTGAAAACTCGAATGAAAACGGTTGTAAGCAACGCACTGTCATTGTTTCCAGTGTGCTTTAATTTTGCGTAGTAAGTCGTCGCCCTTGATGGTCTGCTCGCTAACTGATGATAATAATACTTGATCCCGTAACAATGTGTGCCTCGCAAGAGGAGCAAACAATAGCGCACTCATGCGCGAGTATAGGTGTGTGTGCTTGCGTGTGTGTGTGTGTGTGTGTGTGTGTGTGTGTGTGTGTGTGTGTGTGTGTGTGTGTGTGTATGCGCATGTGCTTGGGGTATGCAAGCACTCAGGAGGTATGTTTAGTCACCTTTTACCACACTTGTTGCCGACGGTAGATTTTCTGTTGGGAGTCCACAAACAAAAACAAGCAAGCTAACAAACAAAACAAGAAGAAGAAGAAAGAAGAAGAAAAAAAAGAAAGAAAGAAAGTAAAAACAAACCCTTTAGAGTGCTGAGTGCCTTCGAGGCATCATACCTTAGCGTAAATGAGAATGGACTAGCCTATATTTAGGCTAATCTGAATCCGAAAACGATGGAAGATGTATGGGAAAAACCATGCCCGAGAACAACGCTACCGATCTAGAATCAAACAGTTTGGTAAGGTTAGGATATGGAGAGAGAGACTAGGGTTAGAGTTTGACATTTTTCCCGTGTTTTTTTTTTTTCCTCAGATAAAAGGGAAAAAAAAACATACTCGGTCGGTGAAGAAGGAGTGTGCAAACGAATTTCAAAACAGATGCAAGACATTTGGAGTAACTTGACTTCTTCAGGCAGGATAAATAACGTTCAAAACAAGGATGAACGAACAGTCTCATATCTGAAGAGAAGAGGGAAGAGGTTGATGGGGGTGGGGGTGGAGTGATACGAAGTAAGAGAATGTTGATGATGATATTAATAATAGTATTATAATTATAAAAAACAAACAACAACAATAACAACAAACATTTAAAACAAACAAACAACTGCAACAATGATAAGAATAATGATAGTGATAGTAATAATAATAAGGATAATAAAAGAAGAATAAGAATAAGAACATTAGTTACAAGAAACAAACAAACAAACAATAACAACGACAACAACAACAATAACAACAATATTAGTATGACGATGATAATGATGATGATGATAATGAGAATGGGGAAGATTATAAGATAAAAACAAAGAAATATAGAAATATCTATAACAGTACTTCCACCACCACCACCACCACTAAGTACAAGTACTACTACTACTACTGCTGCTGCTGCTGCTGCTGCTATTACTACAACTACAACCACCCACCACCACCACCACTACAACTACTAACGCTAAAAATACAGTAAGATAAAAAAATCTGAAACTGAATACACAAATACATGGACATTTAGACAAATCAAAAGGGATAAAGTTCATCGTAAAACAAAATTTAGAAAATACAAAGAGAAAAAAAAAAAAAAAAAAAGAAAAAAAAAGGGTAGGCTAATCGTAAAATAACAACAACAAGAACAATAATGATAATAAGGATGATAATATTAACAATAATACGATAATTATTTTCATCCTACTACTGCTTATGATGACAATAGAAATAAGATTGACAATATGACAATAGGAATGATAATGATTACATGCAGGTGGATAGGAACCAAACTCAGCAGTGAGTGAAAACCAAGGAGAAAGATTAACAAGAAATATTTGTGAAGGAGAACTATATATGTATTTCAAAGAAAATTAGAGAGTAAGAAAAGGGGTGAACTGATTGGTAAGTAAGGAAGTCATTGATAGAGAAACTGTAGACTTAAAAGGGGAGGTGAGTGAAATGGCTGTAATATATGTACATGAAGTAATGGACAGTATGGCATGTGTGTGTGTGGAAAGTATTGTGTACTGGTGCTGTAGAAGGGGATGGATTTATGCTATTTTTGAATGTTGAGGCCGAGTGGGCAGAGGGTCCCCAGTCTGGCAGTAAGATGAGATTACTGCATAGTAGTGCGTTCAAAGTTATCACTCTGTGATTGCCAAAGCACCTGAACTTTGACGTGATTCATGCTGTGTTGGAGATGGTTGAAGTACAGAGTGGCTGGTTTGGGTCGGTGAAGGCGCATGTTTCCACACACTTCACAGTGGATAGCATACACACTGCTGTGGCTTTCACAGGAGAATGTATGTTCATTTTTGAACGAGCCTGTGTAGGGGCATCATGTAGGATGGTGTCTGGCTTGGGGAGAGGACTTGATTTTGCTTTCGTTTGAGCAGGAAAAGGTACAAAAGTACTTAGATGGTGTGATTTTGTTCAGTTTAGGGCACTAAAAGGGGGTTAAAAATTACTTCCACAAATGATGAATTACTTCTTAAATGTTAAGAAAAGATTAGAAGTTATCACGCTAAGAAAGACAGTCACCAGTTTTCTGTCTCTGCTGATAAAGATAGGAAACTGAAAAATGATATAAGGAAAGAAACGATGAT
>JADBJO010001350.1:12500-62500 GCA_016801955.1 Conus betulinus | reverse complement strand
TGAATGAGAACATGTTTGTTCCTCAATGCTGTGAGTGACATGTATGTTTTATTTTAGTGTATCTAACTGAGATTAGATTATTTTGCCCGTCTGTATATAAATTTTCATCAATCAACAGTCCTAATACACAAATCTATTAAACATCTGTTATTGAACATCTATAGGTGTAACGTTTATGTGCACACATGTTGACTTTCAGTTACTAATTAAGAGAAGTAATTTGATTCCAAAAGTACATTATCACAGACATTTGTAAGTGATCTTCTAAATGAGCAAACTTCAAGAACCATCATTTCAGAAACAAACAGACAAAAATAGCCACATTCTTTGTTTTTGTACATGCTTTTACCAGAAAGATTCCTATTAATTTTCTATCTGTCTGATGTATTATTCCCTCTTTTCTCCCAGTTCTACATGGCAGTGTCAAATACTGTTGTTCATACTGCACTTCAAATCTGTTTCAGAGTCTGCAGGCAGCTCTGAAGATGACTGTCTGATCATTTTGGTAAAGGAACTGGAAAAGTGTCCGGAGAGAAAGGAAACTCTGCACACTCTGGAACAGAAGATATGCGCCAAGATCAGGGCGTTAAGAAAGAAACATTTTTCATCCTTCAAAGATGTATATGAAATCTCATTTCGAAGCTTCATTGAAGGAAATGCTGATCACTTTGTCGTGGAAAATGATGGTCAGCACAAATGGTTGCTCTTAAGAAAGCGAAGAAAACAAAGAAGAAGAAAAAGAAGAAGAAGAAGAAGACAGAGGACAAGACTGACGGATGTCAGCAAATAGTGAATCTTGAATCTGAGGAACCAGAAGCTTCCATCAGTGAGCTTCCCCAAAAGTCATCCGTTTATGAACAGAACTATTGTACTGGTGATGACGAAGAGGAAGGCTCCTCTGATACTGACAACACATCTGACTGGCAAACTGTCACAAAAAAACGTGCAAACAAATTTGTGTGAGAAGTACAGGTCAGGCTGCTACCCATAAAGCTGCCCATGGAAAGGGTTTAGTTTCTGCATCCCACATGACCACCGATGAAGTGGTGCTCTGGACTCTGATCCAGAAATATCCGTCAGACTCGCTCATTTTCAAAGACAATGATGATGGTTACAAGCGTAATACAGCAGAGTTTATTAAAGATGTGACAAGTTTATACAACATGCCATGTGCGAACCTTCCAGCATACATAGTAATAGGGGTCCGGGCATGCTCTTCTCTGCCTCATTCACTACAAGGTCTTCAGTCGTCAACTGCAGAATCTGTTTATCAGTCCATGTTCTTAAAGACTATGTTCAGTGTCGTACCGAGCTTCAGGTACAGAGAAATCTGTCTTGAAGGTAAGCGCATTGGAATAGTTGAAGTTGAAAAGTCATCTGGTTCCCAGAGCATCATAATCAGTGATGACATGGCAGCAAGTGGGTTGAGAAGATATCAGCTTTGGTCAAGGGAACGAGGCAGAAGTGTGTGTGTGCTGATCTTCCTGAACCTAAGTGCAAGGAACCCAGTCAACCAAGCAAAATGAAAGTAGACCAAGACACAAGCGTGTACAAAAGACACTGGTCAGTCTTCAACCAAGCATCAGCTGCAATCCGTCATATGCTCAGACATTGCCAGGGGTCCAGCAGATACCCGAAAGAAATGCTGGTCCCCAGTCAGACTCAAATTCCCATCCATCCTATGCTGACTCAGTGCAGAGAACTCGGCAACCAGTGCCTAATTTGGGCTTGATGAGGAAGAACAGGCTTCTGTTGATGTGCGAGGCAAAGCAAAGGAATTAATGAAAGCATTGAACAACTTTCAAAAGTATGATTTTGTCTCTCATTTCTGGTAGCATGAGCATCACCAACAACAATGTACAAGCTTTGGCTGCAGCACCGTGGGTTGCTGTGTACGACTTCAACTTTCTTAGCCGAGATACTGGACTGCTGAACATGCTGGAAGAAGAAGTGGGTAAGAGAAGGAGTTTGAGCATTTTGACGTGGTGTGATAACTGCAAAGGAATCACAGAAAAGGGAACTCAGTGGTGGAGTCTAAGAGGTCGCCGTGAAATTTAATGAAAGCCGTACACCTGAAACTGCCAAGAATGGTTTTGTAGAGTGAAGGACAAACTAGAAAAACTGACTCAAGAACTTGCTCAGTTTGCTGAAGACTGTACAGTTTTGAAAGTGCTGATTCTATGGCCAGACAGTGAACTAGAGGCAAGGTGCATGCATAAATTCCTGAGTAAGCTGCAAGAAACTTGCCCTCAGAAATGCTTCTTTGTTATCCTGATTCTACGAAAAATCATACACGCTCAAGGGCAGCACAGTTGCTACTTATGGAGTATGAAGAATCAGTAAAGGAATTTCATGTGGATCTGGAAGACTTTTGTGCAGAAGTAGAACACCTGATGCAGGGTGCAAGCTCTACAGAAAGGTTGTTCCAGTTGCCTTCTTCTGTTGACTCCAAAGTCGTCACACTGAATGAAAAAGACAACACTTGGCTCAAGGAAGACCTAGATGTTCTATATCTTCAGAATCGTGATCGAGAGGAATTAACAGATGAAGGTCTTGAAGATGAGGCAAACATCTTTTTCAGAGGTGGTACAATCAAATGGTCCACCTTATATGATGCCAGGTATGATCATTTTGATGTCCCGCGTGAGGAGGCCAAAAAAATAATCACCTACATTGAGAAGGAATTCATCAAGGACAGCAGGACTGGCATGGTGACAATTTATCACGCACCTGGGGCGGGAGGATCTACTATGGCCAGGCGTGTTCTGTGGGACTTGCACATGCAAGCTCCCTGTGTCCATGTGAAACAAAGGTCAGGGTCTTCAGTGGAAGAAATAGCAGCCAAACTGACCTTCCTGTATGACAAATGCAGAGTGCCTGTCATTGCTCTGATGGATGGTGAAGATGAAAGCAGGGTCAAACAGTTTTCACGTCAACTACGGCGTCACAATGTGGTCATTGTATATGTCAAGAGGTATCCACACGACTATTCCAACAAATCGAAAGACAAGTTCTACTTGTCAGGCTTTGTGAACAGTGACGAGTCCAAGAAACTTGTCAAGCGGTACATCAGAAGATGTGAGGATGATGAGAGAAAGACCAAAGCTCTACGGGACCTCGACGAAAGCGTTCAGAAAAAGAAGAAGGTCCAGATGTATGAATATGGAATGGCAGTGTACCTCCATGAATTCCAGGGTGTGAGAGCCTTTGTCAGGGGTCATCTTCAACTTGAAGGAAGGCGTCAAGGGGAGTTACAACTGGTGCAGAAGTGCCTCGGGTTTTTGGCCCTTGTTTACTACTACGGGCAGTCATGTCTACCCTGTCAGTTTTTTGTCAACCTTCTCGGGAAAATGCCCAATGAGAGAAAGTGGATCTTGCTGACTTTCCACACGCACTGAAGGTCTTTGTAGTTGAAGACAAAAATGAAGGCAGGGGACAGCATGTACGCATTGGACACTACATCATTGCCAAGGAAATTTTGGAACAAATCCTTAGCAGGCGTGTTAGATATGATTCAGGCACAAGTACAAGCGATAGGCTGAGCCCAGAAGCTAAAAGGCATTTAAAAGGCTTCTGCATAGATTTCATCAGCCAAGCTGCAAAAAAACCAAAAATGTCACAGACCATCGGACACATTTTGACAAGTACTTTCATCTTCAGAGACTATGAGGAGACCAGCGATGTGAATGAGCATGGTCTGGGAACTCAGCAGAAGAAGAAGCCTCAGTTCTCCCAGGTTATGTCAGACCTGGACTCTGACCCTCCTTACCAAGGTCGACTGGAAATTCTCCAGAAACTCTGTAAATCGTTTCCTCAGGACCCAAGCTTCAGAGCTGACTTGGGACGTTTTCTACACATGCTGTCGCCCCGAAGAAGAAAAAGAAGCTGAAAAGCATTTTCAGGAAGCTCTGAGGTTGTGCAGAGAAGAGAGCTCATCCAGACACAGTTCTGACATTGATGACAATGCAGACAGACCCTGATGCACATTTACCACATGTATGGCATGTTTTTTCAGGCTGGCATTGACAAATTGATTAAGACTTCCTCTGATCTTCAAGATTCGTCCAAGATTGAAGACATTCTGGACAAGATTGTGGAGAAGGCTAACTCTGCATGCGACAACTTTGTCAACAGCAGGAACGTTACTCCAGCTGGGTATGGAGAAAGCTACACTTACACCATTGAGATTCATGTCAGACTGCGAACCTGTGATTTTGTGCATCGTAAATATAGAGGCGGAATGCGGGCATTTCTGGATGAAAAGGATGGCTGTATCAGGTCTTTCGTAGTACAGAGTGTGACGGAGATAGACAGTTTAATCATGGAATGCTACGATTTGCAGATGAACCAAGTCTTCCTGCTGCCGAGATATGCCCGCTGGTTCCATGATTTGTTTAGTTCCTGTTCCTGGAAGCTTCAGAACTGTTGACCACAGACCGTCTTGCACACATGCGTCTGAACATAACAGCTACCAAGCTCAAGTTCCGAAGTCAGGAAGCAATCATATGGACAGACAGTTCTGTCCCTGCGAAAGACATTATTCAGGTTGTGACCATGTTGGAAAATATCTTCAGTGAAGTCCACATGGATAGTGGAGACTGGAACAGAGCCAAGAAGAAACTGGATCTGGACTATAGGGACTGGATTGTGGCCATCAGACATGTCAGTGACCCAGGTGATTGTACTCACTGCTCCTTGACTTTATTTCTCAGCCTGTTTGCCCACCTGGCAATATGTCTCTATCTCAAGTCTATTATTCTCACTCTGTATGTGTCCGTTTGTTTGTCTACCCCACTTTTGTTCAATCAAGATGCTCAATTCTCTATAAACTTCATTCTCCATTTATGGACATATACAAAAAAAGTACGTACATGAGTCTAGAACTTTGCTCTCTCTCTCTCTCTCTCTCTCTCTCTCTCTCTCTCTCTCTCTCTCTCTCTCTCTCTCTCTCTCTCTCTCTCTCTCTCTCTCTGCTTTTGTACCTTCCCTCCTTTTCCTCTGTCTTTTTTACTCCCCCCAATCCTTTCCTGACTTCTTTTTTTCTATTTTTCTTCCTGCAGATTTTTTTTTTTCATCTGTGCGCACATTCTTCTTTTTTCCCCCCAACTCTTTTAAAGTTAATTTCTTTTTTTGTTTAAATGAGGACAGCAATAAGAACAACAACGAAAACAACAACAACCAATGAAACATTAAAATAAAAAATGTTGCATTGCATAAAAAGAAACTTGTTGACTTATCACACACATGTCTTCAGTACAGTTACATCCGTCTATACACCATGCGACTTAATTGTAAAGTAGGTGCTTGGTCTCAGGAGTACAGAGTGGAGAAAGTGTTGGAACGCGTTCGTCAGTGGCATGACCAGTGCCACAGTCCCCATTCCACCTACTACCTCTTCACTCTGCTCAGTCTGCTGGGCATTGGAACGACCTCCTGTCAAGGTCAGGGTTCTCTCATTCCGTCTGTCAGTGTGTCTGTCCTCCTTTCCCCTGATGATCTCTCTCCCTCGTTTGTCTGTCTGTATGTCTCTCCCATACACATGCACCTGTTCTCCCTTCTCCTCCTCCTCCCCAGACGTGAACACACACACAGAACATACTCATTAGCACATGGCATTCTGACACACACTTTCCTACATCTACACACACTTGCGCGCACACACACGCACATGTACACACACACACACACACACACACACACACACACACACACACACACACACACACACACACACACACACACACACACACACATGTGTTTTACCATCGGGCCAGAACTGTATCAAACTCGTTGGCGCTTGTGAATAACATCCTCAAAAACATTTTTATAAATTCCATTTGCATCGAATCTGGCCAGCTGACAATCATCTCCATGTAAACAAATCGGCCTTAGTCGGATACTATTTCCTCATTCGTGGTGTGAAGTTTTCTGTTTCACACTATCTTGGTCTGGCTTAACAGACTGTTTATAAACATTTTCCACAAAAGTCTGGCATAACAAATGAATAGGACGGGGACACTGAAGAAGAAAAATACATGGTATACTTTATTGTGTATATATGTCAAAAAAAAGGGATACTTCAGATCACAGTTCAATCTTCGTCACCATTGTGACACGAATTAAAAAAACAAACAGCTTTAGGCCTACTTTATAGTGACTTCAGACGTCAGCTTTGTGTACAAGAAATCACAGTGCCCTAAAAGAGCACATCTGATTTTATATCTTTACCCACGCATAGCTTGGAGATATGTCTACAAATTTTCATGGATCTGTACAATGTATCATTGATACGACATTTGGACTCTTTTAGATATTGGAATTGATGAAGTGATATCTCAAGTCAAGTCAAGTCAAGCCAAGAACACTTTCTTATCTCCAAAGAAAAATTAAAAGTGGCCATAAAATGTGTCTACAGATCTAAATCACAAATCGTGAATCACACCCCCACCCATCCACCAACCACCCATTCAAACACACACATTAATATGCACACACACACACACACACACACACACACACACACATATATATATATATATATATATATATATGTATATATACAAACAAGCTTTCTGAACTGGATCTTATTGAAGGTCACTTTTGATTCAGGAGTTTGATGGAATTGGGAATGAAGCTGTTTCTAGTTCTGTTTGTTTTGAATTTGGAAGTTGGAATATTCGCCCAGAGTGTAGAACATTGTAGTTTTTTAAAAGAACATGAGAACAGTTGGCAGCAATGTTCACAGCTTTTTGTGCGACACACCATTTATGCAATTTATCTAGCTGTTCTTTTTTTTTTTTTGCTAATAACATTTCCACATGTATTCACACTCTCTGTTTAAAACGTTTTTGTTTTTTTCACATTAAGGTTCCCAAAACCAGCATAGGAAACCAAAGGATAACACTGATTCTATGAAACAATGATAAAACATATTTAAGACATCCTTTTTAAAAGCAAGAGACTGAAGTTTCTGAAGACAATATGTTCTGGATTGACATTTTTTTTTGTAGATAAATTGAGTATTTGCATTAAAATTCAGCTTATCATCTAAAATACATGTAGTACCCAGATACTTACATTCACTTACACATTCCAGTTTGGTGTTTTGGAAATTGGATATACAAGTGAGGGTCAGGAGTTGGGTTTCTTTGAAAATCAATTACCATCTCCTTTGTCTTACTAACATTCAAATCTGCACAGTTCTTTCTGTGCCATGTACAAAAATGTTCCACCTCTTGAAAATAAATGGTATCGGAATGTGACAGGTGACGTCTTCTAAACTAGAATCATCTGACTACTTTATGACAGGAGTGACAGAAGGACCAGTACAATCATTTGTATAAAGAGTTAAAGAGTATAGGAGAGAGAATGGTGCCTTGAGGTGCACCAGTAAATGTGGTTCTTGCTGATGAATATTTTGGGTTGACCTGTAGGTTGGAGTTTCTTTTCCATAATGTGTGCTTGAATAGTGTTAAAAGCTGAGGAGAAATCGATAAACATCATGCGAATAAAGAAATCTTTATTTTCAAGATGTATATATGCATGGTTTTAAAAGAGTGATTATTACATCATCTGTACTTCTGTTCTGCGTGTATGCAAATTGGTATGGCTCACAAAGCTGTTTGACTTGAGGAAGAAGAATCTGAAGGACAAGGCATTCAAAAGATTTCATTGCAAGAGATGTCAATGCAACAGCTTTATAGTCATTCAAAATGCTAGGATTTCTTGTTTTTGGTACAGGACATATATTTGATTTTGTCCAGACAAGGGCACAGCTCCACAATTCAAAGACCATGATTGATTTTGTCCACACAAGGGCAAGCTCCACAATTCAAAGACCACGAGAATGTTACAGAAAACATGACAATTTTAAAAAATTTCCACAGATATTGTCTGGGCCTGCAGCTTTACTTATCTTTGTCTTTTTGAACAAACACCGAATAGCAGAATCATCAATATGTAAAACTCCATCATCGTTACCACAGCTGTTTGAAATATTAGACACAACATATTCCAAATTTTCACCAGCATGTTTCATTTCAAAACGGCAATCAAAATAATTCAGTTTGTTAGCAAAATCATAACATTCCTCACCTGCTAGATTACATTCACTTTGTGGTTTATTCTGCCCAGTGAGAGTTTTTAGGCCATCCCATGCATTTCACATGTTTCCCGACTCGAACTGCTTTTCTGCATTTTCACTGCATGCCATCTCAGGGGTCTTTAATTTCATGTCTTAGTTTTCTTAACTGTTTTCTTTGAAAAATTATCCTTTGATTGAAATGCAATTTTCTTTTTCATTAAGTGTTTTCTTTAAAGATTTGAAAACCTAAGGCCTACATTTGGAAATATTTTAACAGTTTCTTTGGTATGAACAGGGTATCAACAAATCTGCAGATTTAGTTGGTGGGCCCAGAACCTATTTGACTGGAAGGGATGCAGACTGATTCCACTGAATTCCAATGTATATTTCAGTGCGCGACATAAGCTATAAGCTTGTTTTTTTGCACTTTTCGATGGATATAATCCTGTGCTATTATGTTGAATAAAGTTCTGTTTTAAACCAATTCATGGGAATTACAGCAGACTATTTGATCTACAAGGTACACACAGTTGATATAGCTGGTGATAGAAAAGTGACCATGAACTCAAGGAGGAAATAAACATTAAAACTGTGTGACCTTCGGGGTTAGTAGAGTCTAATATCCCATAGGGGTCATGCAATACAACTGCTGTCTTGAAAAAAGAGTTCCTGTTACCGTTAAGCAGGTGGAGAGTATGTAGACTGTAACATGCCCTGATGTAGGCCTACACTGTGCCTCTCAGCTGTCCGTCCTCAGTATGGCTGTGACAACGGACAGGATAACTCAAACTCACCAGAAGAACTGGAGAAGAAACTATGCTTCCCCCTACAGTATTCTCCAAATGATTATAGTGGCTCGGTCTGGGATTCAAGTGAGATGTTGATTTCAGATTGTAACTTGTTTACAGCTCTGAAATGACATCTGTGCTCAGCCAGGCAATAAAGAACATGAGTAACTTTAGTATTGAGTCCTGTGCTTGTCAAATGCCAAGTCTAACAATCTCACATCAGCAATAAATGCATGCAAACGTATTCTCAGCATACTGAGCCATCAGATAGCTGCCCAATAGAGAGTTTATAGATCTTCAGCCCAAGCCATGGTCGGACGGTGAGAGCTGCCTAATTGAGGCAGGCATAATGAATGCTGTGTCCTTCCCTTCGGACAAGATATATACGTTTCAGACAATTGCTGTGAAGAAATAAAAGTTCCACCATATTTTGCCTGTCATATTGGCTAATATCACATGGAGAAGAGGCGTTTGACAAAGTCTGGAAGGATGGACTTGGCCTCAAACTGGCAATGTGGTGTGTCTGGGAGGATGTACACCTGGATCAGCCAGTAGCTACATAACCGCCAAGCCCAAGTAAAGATTCAGGGCCAAAAGAGCAAGAAGAAGGTGCTGAGACAGGGAGTACCACAAGGAGGAGTCCTTTCACCAACGCTGTTCCTCATCTTTATAGTTGACATTGTCAGAGAACTGCCAAGAGCGGTCAGAGGAGCGATCTACGCAGATGACGTGGTACTATGGTGCTCTGAAGAGTACACCACTACAGCACAGGTATGCATCCAGACTGCGCTCAATAAGATCAGCGACTGGACCAAGGAATGGCTTGTCTCTGTCAACTCAAGCAAAACAACCTACACAGTCTTTTGTCTATCCAGTAAGAAGCAAGAGGCGAAGCTGACACTGAACAACCAAAGGCTTGCAAAGGAACCCACACCAACCTACCTGGGAGTGACCTTTGACAGCAGGCTCACTTGGAAACAGCAGTTCACCAGATACTGTAGCAGGGCCAAGCTGAGACTGGCGATCATGAGGAAACTTGCAGGGACGGACTGGGGGGCTGACGAACGTATCCTGAAGAGACTATATACAGGGAGAGTCCGACCTGTAGTTGAGTACGGGACATCAGTATGGGCATCAGCTGCAAAGTCTAACCTCGACCATCTCAACAAGATACAGAGCCAAGTTCAGCGTGTCATAACTGGCGCCATGAGATCCACCCCAATCGTGAAGATGGAGGAGACCATTGGGCTACAGACATTGGAGAACAGAAGGTACACAAAGATCCTCATCCAGGCAGCAAAGTTCAAATGCCTTGAAAACCATCCAATGAACAACAGAATGAGCAGACCCACAAGAGCCGGCTGAAAAGAGGCAGCTTCATCCACCAGTCAAGACGCCTTGAAAGACAAACCCCAATCTTGATGGAACACGAAACAAAGCCTATCCCGGCAAATGTCACCCACCCATCTTGGACGAGGCAGGTGTTCCAAACAATCATCACCAGCATTCTCGGAGTGGAGAAGAGAGTAACACAGTCAGACACCCAAAGGAAAGCCCTGATGGTGCACAGAAGGAGCAAGCCAACAACCTGGTGTTATATGATGAAATCGAGACACTCAACAAGGCACAGCAAGGAATAAAGTGGCGCCTCCAATACCCCAAATACAACCCAGAAGACAGATACCATTAGCTGGACAACGGGAACAGGTCAAGATCTTCCGCCTGAGGACTGGACACAATCACCTGCCCCACCTCATACACACAAAATTTGGCATTGGACAGAGTGGAGAGTGCCCTTGTGGTGAGGGACAACCAACGACAACCGACCACATCCTGCAAGACTGTATGACGCATGCAGCATCCAGAAGGAAGTACTGGCGAACACCAACAGCAGTTGAAGTCAAGTTGTAGGAGGAGCTGCGGTGGACAGCAGCCTTCATTGAGGACACCGGGTGCTCAACTAACGGGAGGCGAACGAGGAGAAGAAGAAGGATAATTATCGTTAGAGCAAGAAATTTTGCTTCTTGAAACTGCTTTTCTACATTACTGTATATGACATTGGTATAATGTATTCTGGTGAATGATCAGCCAAGTCACAGGTCATTGCTCCATAAGAATGGAGCTCACAAGTTGTCTGGAGTTTGCCACCGGCTTACAGAAAGCAGACAACTGAATGGAAACCGTCTTCCTAGCAAAGGACATTGTTTGGTTTTAGCATGTCATTGTCAAAATGATTTTGGGCAGCTGTTGAAAGTGACATATACCAAAAACGTGATAAACAGCAAACCGCTGACAAGACAGTCTACAAGGCAATTGTCAGGTAGAGAACATTTCTCCTGCTTCTGACTTTCATAAATTGGTGATCCTCATGAAAAGGAATCATTAGTAAGGACATCTGAGCATTGATCAACTGTGTAGCTTTGGTGCATGTTTGTGATCCCGAACAAATTTGAAAACGGGTGTGTTTACATAGTGTGTATTGAGACTATATGTACATTTTTTCCCTGTTTTGTTTTCATCTTGTACTTAATATATAGAATTTGAAATTAACGCCAATTCATGAGGCAGCGGGGGTGAGGGGTGGTAGGGGTGGGGGGGTGCCCAGAGGCAAATGAAAACAGTCTACCTGCCCTGTTCACAGGTCAGAAAGGTCAATGCTCTACCTTATGAGGTTCTTCAGAATCGTAGAAGATGAGAACTGTGAATCAGCTCGCACCGCATGGTGGACAGAGTAGTGTTAGCTGTTAGCTAGATCTACTACTGCAGCTGTACAGTGAGGATAGATTTGGACAGCCAGGTAATGGTTGCCTCATGTCTGTCTTGAAAGTATCCAAACAATGAACAAGAAACCAGACTGCCGTAAGAAACATTGAATTCAATCTACATAACCAAAAGAGTCTATGGACTATGATCTATTTGCCCAATAACAAATAGAAACCTGACTGGTCTCTAAGATTACCAACAGACCTGACCAAAAGAGTACCCTCGACTCTACACCAGTTGTAACCATCAATATATGTCATGGGGGATTGGCAGCTACAAATCCATCTCATCCTGGGATAGATCTGCCTGTTCTCATGATGTCTGGTCTCCAGGTAATACAGAGTGCCTGGTGGAAGCCCAGGAGATGATGGAATCCATGCAGAAGAAGAGCAAGGTGATCCACAGATCCCGTTTTCCCCGTGAGTGGCTGGGCCAGGAGGACAACCCGGGGCGTCAAACGTCTGGTCACTAACAGCAACATCAGCTACGAAGAACGCAGGATAAAAAGTGAGTGGTGGACTTCATGTTACCGGTTAGCCATAGTGTGTTTGACTGTGGTGTGGCTTTGATCAGCTGGGCTGGACTAACAACAACGTTAAACAAAATGTCCTGCCTTCTTCTCAGTCTTATTCTCTGTTCGCTTGTCCCTCTGTTTGCCTCTTTGTTGGCATGTCTCTGTCACAGTGTCAGTCTATTGTCTTCTGTCTATACGAATGCCTGTAGATGGATGTGTGTTTGAACTTGTGCTTGCAGACGTATGTCCGTGCGTGCACGTGCGGGTGCGTGCGTAGGTGCGTGCGTGCGTGTGTGTGTGTGTGTGTGTGTGTGTGTGTGTGTTCCAATATTCTCACTGATTCTGACCTTTGGCATGTATCTATTTGGGACAGGTATGTGCTTGTGATGTAACGTCCAAACATGTCGATTCCAGATCCATGAATGATTGGGTTCAAAATTGTGAAAACGCTTCCCAAAATGTCTTGTCCACATGCCATGCCTTCCCTCCCTTACAGTGCCTAACTACCAAACAAATAATGCTTAGACACACACACTTGTGCTCACACACACACACACACACACACACACACACACACACCTCTCTCTCTCTCTCTCTCTCTCTCTCAGTCTCGTGAACTGTTGTGACTGGCGTTCTGACTGGCATTCAATGGGGAAAAAAAGCCATTTCGAAGCCTTTTGATGGACTCTGTGTCATCTGCAAGACCTTAGCAAACGGGCTGAGAGCACACAAAGATTTGTACTCCTCAGACGCTTCTTCCACCAACCACAAAGCCTAGGGAAGCTTATCCTTTGTGTAAAAAAAAAAAAAAAAAAAATCGATTCATGGTCAAGATTGTAGCCCTGGGACGATGTAGTTTCGTTTTCCCTGTGCTTTCATTTCTTTGTGGAGACGGGGTGGGGAGAAGTTATTTTGAATGAAGAGAGCATGTGAAAAATTGTATGTGATTTTTCCGGCACTCGCCCGTCATGGAATTCAACTTAGATACCAAAGCCAAAACTTGTGACTTGACCTTCTAAACTTCGGGAGGGATATACAACATACAGAGGCCAACGGGGCTTATACCCCCTTATCAAGCCCAACACCGGGAAATGGGAGAACTGAGCTCTACAGGGGGTTACACTGGCCAGCCGGGAAATGCCTGTCTAGCCGATTGATTCATATGGACAAGTGTGTTCCTCCTGTGTAGAAGAAGTCCAAGTCAAAGAGAATTGAAAGCACCTGCTTTCTCAGTCTCCAGAATCTCATTCACCTTTATCACTGGTCGGACCGCACGGCAACTGCGGCGGGTATGTAAAAGACCTCAGACGAAAGAATATGGAAAAGAGGACTTGAAGGAGAGAGGACTACAGAAAAGATCCATCAAGAAGGGCAGAACGTAGAACAGACAAAAGACAGGTTACACTTTCTCAGGGCCCTCACCTTAAGCCTGTCTGACTGGGGAAATCCTTCAAAGGACATCGAGTGCACCATGTTGTGTTTAGCCAGTTAGACCATTGGGGAAATGACCTTCAAAGGACATCGAGTGCACCATGTGTGCTAGACCAGTTAACGATCTGACTGTGCAGGTCTAAGGGTGTTCTGAATAAAAAAAGTCTAGTGATCCATCCAAGTGTTGATACTCCTTTCAGCACAGCCCGACGGATCACCAGATCTCACAAGCCCTTCGACCATGACAAAGTCGCACCCCCCTTCCCCCCTTCTCCAGTTGTTGATCTTTAGAGGGATGGGATCTTCAGCAGGACAGGGCTTTAAGAGGAATGGGTTTTCGAGGGAGAGAGACTTTGAGAGAGTGAGTCTGTAGAACATGGCACCTCTTTTGAGTCAGGTGGTCTGTAGAGAGAGGCAGTCTTTAGAGGGAGGGAGTCTTTAGAGGGAGGCAGGCAGAAGGGGGCAGTCTTTGGAGGGAAGCAGTCAGAGTCTTTGGAATTTAGAAAAGAGTGGAACTTCTTTAGAAGGAGAGGGACAGTCTTTAGAGAAAAGATCCATCTTTAGAAGGGCAGAACGTAGAACAGACAAAAGGGACAGGTTACACTTTCTCAGGGCCCTCACCTTAAGCCCGTCTGACTCGGGAAATCCTTTAGAGGGAAGGACAGAGTGCACCATGTCTGTGCTTAGACCAGTTAACGATCTTTGTGCAGGTCTAAGGGCGTTCTTAGAGGGAAAAAGTCTAGTGATCCATCCAAGTGTTGATAGTCTTTAGAGGGAGCACAGCCTTTAGAGGATCACCAGATCTTTAGAGGGAGACCATGACAAAGTCGGACCCCCCCTTTAGAGGGAGGAGTCTCCAGTTGTTGATCTTTAGAGGGATGGGATTTTCAGCTGGACAGGGCTTTAAGAGGAAATGGGTTTTAGAGGGAGAGAGTCTTTTGAGAGAGTGAGTCTGTAGAACATGGCAGTCTTTTGAGTCAGGTGGTCTGTAGAGAGAGGCAGTCTTTAGAGGGAGGGAGTCTTTAGAGGGAGGCAGTCTTTAGAGGGAGGCAGTCTTTGGAGGGAGCAGTCTTTAGAGGGGGCAGTATTTAGAGGGGGAGAGTCTTTAGAGTGGAACAGTCTTTAGAGGAGGAAGTCTTTAGAGGGGGAGTCTTTAGAGGGAGGGCAGTCTGTAGAGGGAGGGAGGGAGTCTTAAGAGGGGAGGGAGTCTTTAGAGGGAGGGCGTCTTTAGAGAGGGAGTAGTCTTAAGAGGGAGGGAGTCTTTAGACTGGGACAGTCTTTAGAGGAGAGAGTCTTTAGAGGGAGGGAGTCTTTAGAGGGAGACGTCTTTAGAGGGAGACAGTCTTTAGAGGGGACAGTCTTTAGAGGGGGGAGTCTTTAGGGAGGGAGTCTTTAGAGGGGGGGAGTCTTTAGAGGAGGGAGGGAGGGGTCTTTAGAGGGAGACGGTCTTTAGAGGGAGGCGGTCTTTAGGAGGAGGTCTTTAGAGGGAGGGAGTCTTTAGAGGGGGCAGTCTTTAGAGGGAGAGTCTTTTGAGGGGGGGAGTCTTTAGAGGGAGGGAGTCTTTAGAAAGAGGAGTCTTTAAGGGAGAGAGTCAGTCTTTAGAGGGAGGCAGTCTTTAGAGGGGGGCAGTCTCTAGAGGGGGGCAGTCTTTAGAGGGGGAGGCAGTCTTTAGAGGGAGGCAGTCTTAAGAGGGGGGCAGTCTTTAGAGGGAGGCAGTCTCTTTAGAGGAGGGCAGTCTTTAGAGGGGGGGCTGTCTTTAGAGGGAGGCAGTCTTTAGAGGGGGCAGTCTTTAGAGGGAGGGAGTCTTTAGAGGGAGGGAGTCTTTTAGAGAGGGAGTTTTTAGAGGGGGATGGAGGCAGTCTTTAGAGGGAGACAGTCTTCAGAGGGAGGGAGTCTTTAGAGGGGGGCAGTCTTTAGAGGGGGGCAGTCTACAGAGGGAGACAGTCTTTAGAGGTAGGGAGTCTTTAGAGGGAGGAAGTCTTTAGAGGGAGGCAGTCTTTAGAGGGGGGAGTCTTTAGAGGGGGAGTCTTTAGAGGGGGGCAGTTTTCAGAGGGGGGCAGTCTTTTAGAGGGGGGAGTCTTTAGAGGGAGGGAGGAGTCTTCAGAGGGGGGCAGTCTTTAGAGAGGGCAGTCTTTAGAGGGAGGGAGTCTTTTAGAGGGGGGCAGTCTTTAGAGGGAGGGAGTGTTTAGAGGGGGACAGTCTTTAGATTTAGACAGTTTTCATAGGGAGGGAGTCTTTAGAGGGGGGCGGGGAGGGGGAGGGAGTGTTTTTAGAGGGGGGGAGTCTTTAGAGGAGGGAGTCTTTAGAGGGAGGGAGTCTTTAGAGGGGGGAGGCTTTAGTCTTTAGAGGGGAGGGAGTGTTTAGAGGGAGGGAGGTCTTTTAGAGGGGGACAGTCTTTAGGGGAGGGAGTCTTTAGAGGGGGCGGTCTTTAGAGGAAGGGAGTCTTTAGAGGGAGGGCGAGTCTTTAGAGGGAGGGAGTCTTTAGAGGGAGGGAGTCTTTAGAGGGAGGCAGTCTTTAGAGGGAGGGAGTCTTTAGAGGGAGGGAGTCTTTAAGAGGGAGGGAGTCTTTTTGGACAGAGGGAGGGAGTCTTTAGAGGGAGGCAGCCTTTAAAGGGGAGTAGTCTTTAGAGTCAGGGAGTCTTTAGAGGGAGGGAGTCTTTAGAGATGGAAGCAATCTTTAGAGAGGAGGGGGGGGGGGGGGGGTTCTTTAGGGGAGGCAGTCTTTAAAGGGGAGGGAGTCTTTAGAGGGGGGGAGTCTTTTAGATGGAGGCAGTCTTTTAGAGAGAGGAGGGTCTTTAGAGGGGGACAGTCTTTAGAGAGAGGGAGTCTTTAGAAGGAGGGAGTTTTTAGAGGGGAAGTGCTTTAGAGGGGAGGCAGTCTTTAGATGAAGGGAGTCTTTACAGGGGGTCACTTTTTAGAGGGAGACAGTCTTTAGAGGGAGGTAGTCTTTAGCGGGAGGGAGTCCTTAGAGGGAGGGAGTCTTTAGAGTGGGGCAGTCTTTAGAGGGAAGGGGTCTTTAGAGGGGGCAGTCTTTAGAGGGGGCAGTCTTTTAGAGAGAGAGAGTCTTTATAGGGGGAGGGAGTCTTAGAGGGGGGCAGTCTTTAGAGGGGGGGGGCAGTCTTTAGAGGGGGGGGGGGGGGGGGGGGGTCTTTAGAGGGAGGGAGTATTTAGAGGGGGGCAGTCTTTATTGTGAGGGAGTTTTTAGAGTAGGGCAGTTTTTAGAGAGAGTGAGTGTTTAGAGGGAGGACAGTCTTTAGAGGGGAGGAGTCTTTAGATGGAGGAAGTCTTATAGAGTGAGGGAGTTTTTAGAGGGGGCAGTCTTTAGAGGGAGGGAGTCTTTTAGAGGAGGGAAGTCTTTAGAGGGAGGAGGAGGGGGTCTTTTAGAGGGAGGGGGTCTTTTAGAGGAGAAAGTCTTTAGAAGGGGATTCTTTCAAGGAGGGAGTCTTTAGAGGGAGGGGGAAGAGGGGTCAGTCTTTAGAGGGAGGCACAGTCTTTAGAGGGGGGCAGTCTTTAGAGAGAGAGAGAGAGTCTTTAGAGGGAGGCAGTCTTAGAGAGGGGGGGGGGGGGGGGGGGGGGGGGGGGTCTTTAGAGGGAGGGAGTCTTTAGAGGGAGGCAGTCTTTAGAGGGAGGGAGTCTTTAGAGGGGGCAGTCTTTAGAGGGGGGGTCTTTAGAGGGGGGGGGGTCTTTAAGGAGGGAGGGGGTCTTTCGAGGAGGAAGCAGTCTTTAGAGGGGCAGTCTTTAGAGGGAGATAGTCTTTCAGAGGGAGGTAGTCTTTAGAGGGGAGGGTCTTTAGAGAGGGGGGCAGTCTTTTTAAGGGAGAGCAGTCTTAGAGGGGGGCAGTCTTTAGAGGGGGGTCTTTAGTCTCTTTAAGGGAGGGGCAGTCTTTTGAGGGAGTCTTTAGTCTTTAGAGGGGGCAGTCTTTAGAGGGGAGGCAGTCTTTAGAGGGAGGCAGTCTTTAGAGGGGGGTAGTCTTTAGTCTTTAGTCTTTAGGGGGGGTAGTCTTTCAAGGAGGCAGTCTTTCGAGGGAAGCAGTCTTTAGAGGGGGCAGTCTTTAGAGGGGACAGTCTTCAGAGGGAGGTAGTCTTTAGAGGAGGGCAGTCTTTAGAGGGAGGCAATCTTTAGAGGAAGACAGTCGTTAGAGGGAGGGAGTCTTTAGAGGGAGGGGGAGTCTTCAAAGGAGGCAGTCTTTAGAGAGTGAGAGGGTCTTTAGAGGGAGCAGTCTTTAGAAGGAAGAAGTCTTTAAAGGGAGGGAGTCTTTAGAGGGGGCAGTCTTTAGAGGGGTCAGTCTTTAGAGGGAGGGAGTCTTGAGAGGGAGGGAGTCTTTAGAGTAGAGCAATCTGTGGAAGGAGGCAGTCTTTAGAGGGGGGCAGTCTTTAGAGGGTGGCAGTCTTTAGAGGAGGAGGCAGTCTTTAGAGGAGAGCAATCTTTAGAGGGAGGGGGTCTTAAGAGGGAGGCAGTCTTTAGAGGGTGGCAGTCTTCAGAGGAGGAGGCAGTTAGAGGGGGACAGTCTTTAGAGGGGGCAGTGTGTAGAGGGAGGAGTCTTTAGATGAGGGCAGTCTGTAGAGGGTGGCAGGCTTTAGAGGAGGGGCAGTCTTTAGAGGGGTGGCAGTCTTCAGATGGAGGGAGTCTGTAGAGGGAGGGAGTGTTTAGAGGAGGGCAGTCTGTAGAGGGGGGAGGAGGAAGGCAGTCTTTAGAGGGTGGCAGTCATTAGAGGGAGGGAGTGTTTAGAGGGGGGGCAGTCTTTAGAGGGGGGGCCGTCTGTTTAGAGGGAGTCTTTAGAGGGTGGCAGTCTTTAGAGGAGGAGGCCGTCTGTAGAGGGAGGGAGTCTTTAGAGGGTGGCAGTCTTTAGAGGAGGAGGCAGTCTGTAGAGGGAGGGAGTCTTTAGAGGAGGGCAGTCTGTAGAGGGAGGGAGTCTTTAGAGGAGGGCAGTCTTTAGAGGGTGGTAGTCTTTAGAGGGAGGGAGTCTTTAGAGGGTGGCAGTCTTTTAGAGAGAGGGAGTCTTTAGAGGGTGGCAGTCTTTAGAGGAGGAGGCAGTCTGTAGAGGGAGGCGGTCTTTAGAGGGTGGCAGTCTGTAGAGGGAGGCAGTCTTTAGAGAGTGGCAGTGTTTAGAGGGTGGCAGTCTTTAGAGGGAGGGAGTCTTTAGAGGGGGACAGTCTTTAGAGGAGCAGTCTTTAGAGGGAGGGGGTCTTTAGAGGGGGGCGGCCTTTAGAGGAGGAGGCAGTCTTTAGAGGGTGGCAGTCGTTTAGAGGAGGGCAGTCTTTAGAGGAGGAGGCAGTGTTTAGAGGAGGGCAGTCTTTAGAGGAGGGCAGTCTTTAGAGGAGGAGGCAGTCTTTAGAGGAGGCAGTCTTTAGAGGGGGGCAGTCTTTAGAGGGGGAGGCAGGCAGTCTTTAGAGGTTGGCAGTCTTTAGAGGGGAGGCAGTCTTTAGAGGGGGAGGCAGTCTTTAGAGAGGGACAGTCTTTAGAGGGGGGGCAGTCTTTAGAGGAGGGCAGTCTTTAGAGGAGGACAGTCTTTAGAGGGGGCAGTCTTTAGAGAGAGGCAGTCTTTAGAGGTGCAGTCTTTAGAGGAGGGTCTTTAGAGGAGGGCAGTTTTAGAGGACGAGGCAGTCTTTAGAGGAGGAGGCAGTCTTTAGAGAGAGGCAGTCTTTCGAGGGGGGGGCAGTCTTTAGAGGAGGGCAGTCTTTAGAGGAGGCAGTCTTTAGAGGAGGAGGCAGTCTTTAGAGGGAGGCAGTCTTTAGAGGGTGGCAGTCTTTAGAGGGTGGCAGTCTTTAGAGGCAGGAGGGTGGCAGTCTTTAGAGGCAGGCAGTCTTTAGAGGAGGAGGCCGTCTGTAGAGGAGGCAGTCTTTAGAGGGGGGCAGTCTTTAGAGGACGGCAGTCTTTAAAGGAGGGCAGTCTTTAGAGGGGGACAGTCTTTAGAGGGAGCCAGTCTTTAGAGGGGGCAACTTTGGAGGGGGCAGTCTTTATAGAGAGGCAGTCTTTAGAGGGAAGGAGTCATGAGGTGTGGCAGTTCTTAGAGTGAGTGTATAGAGGGAGAGACACTTTAGAGGGAGGCAGCCTTTAGAGGGAGTGAATCTTTAGAAAGATGTCTTTAAAGGAAAAGGTAGTCTTTATACGGAGCGTGTGTTTAGAATGAAAGGGTTGTTGAAAGGGAGAGATCTTTTAGAGAGATGGTCAGTGCCTCGTGACTAAAGATATCCTTGTGTACCCCCAACATCGCAGTTGATAATCATTATTTTGATCCGAAGCATGGAAAACGTAAGCTTTTGGAAAAGATTGCTAAAAATTTGCGAACAAAGTCACTCGACAATAGCATCAAATCAACAGAAGTCTATGCTGCAGATGAAGTTGCATTAGATGAAGTGAATATTAAAGCTTGGAATGAATGTGCAAGAAACATTGTAGTAAGTTCGCTGGTAGAGACGTCACACAACTCTACAATCCCACACTCTGATGCCCTATCATTTCTTTCAGATTTCTGCAGAGCCAAGTTGGCAGTCTGCAAGGGTACCATCTGTCCCAAGCTCCAGAAAATCTGCTGGCTTCATAACTCTTGACCACGGCTTGGACACAACCACTGTCAAAGTCTTCTTCATCCCCGCCCGGGCTGAGAACATTCAACCCCATCATGCTGGCGCTCGGGTGCAGTTCCACCTGGCCTTTACTCTTGACAAGGGATATGAAGCCTATGAGGTGGGTGAATAGTGATCAGGCCGACGCAAATCCTATGAAATAGAGGGGTGGGAGTGGTAATAAGCTGTATTGGGATGATGAGCATTAGTTTTTATTTTCTTTTCTAAAATCTTTTTTCCTTTAGTTTTTTTTTTTTTTTTTGTTCATAGAAAGAACGAAGCCTTAAAAAGTTGACATGAAAGAGTGACAGGGTGTGTGCAGTTAGCTGTGTATAGACATTAGGATTGTATGTGTTTAAAAGGGAAATATGGGTGAGGAAGTGAGACTTTTTAGAGTAAACAGTTGAGAAAAAGAAGTTTTACTGGCCACAGTGAAATGAAACCTACCCCTATAATTCCAAGCGCATACATCTGGCACTGTCACCCCAAAGCAAGCGCCACTGATTTGGAATTTTGTACTGTTGTTTTAGGATACTTTGGAATAACAATGAACGAGATGACCTAAGCCCTGTTGGCCTTAAGACATGCTCTGAGACCACATCTTTCATGTTGCGATTATGGGATTTTGATCGGCTATCCTCATGGGGAAGGGAGAATGGGGTAGGGTAGGGTGGGTGAAGGTCAGGGACAGGGTGGAGGAGATGTAGGAGGGATGTTATGCCTTTTCATGCATTGAATCCTTGTTCGTAATTGCTCCTTCTGTGTCTCTGTGCTTTTAAGATCCAACAGGTATCCTTGTGATACATTTTGGTGTTATAAAAGTTGTGTTTGTGTTGTGATATATATGTTTCTGTTGACTCAGGTTTCTTACAACATCTCTGGTAGCTTTCGGTAATCATCATTGAAAAAAGATGTCTATGGAACATTTTGAACTGTGAACTCTTCCAGAGATGTCTTGACTAACTGGTAACTGAAGATTTGAGTGGAGTGACTGATTTGTCTGATGACGTTGTTGTCTATTGTGACTTTGAATTTTGATCCTCAGGCGGTCAACTGTGACTTTTGAGTTTTAATCCTCAGATTCAGTAAGAACCTATGACGTTGTGGTCTACTGTGACTTTGAATTTTAATCGTCAGATTCAGAACGCACATATCTGCTTGAGACCTATGGCAAATTAAAATGAGGCTCAATAGTAAAAAAATTGGAACCATGTAAGACTGAAGTATTGGTCCAGTTTCTGGGACACGTGGTGATCACAGTAAAGGCACAAATTGCTGTGTTTCCAACAGGCTTGAAAACACTTAAGCATTCATTGTCAAAAAATACGAAGCCAGCTTCTTTAATATGGCTTTCCCCTGGGTGTTCTTTTCTGACAATGGCCCTCTGTTTTTTTCGAACATATCAAGGACTCCGCAATATGATTTTGAACATAATGTTCCAGTACTTTCAACAATAGAAGCAAATGGACAGCAAAATTGACTGTCAAGACTGTCAAACCAGTCCTCAGAAAGCATAGACACTGATGCTAGGTCCTTGCCGTGCTGGACAAGTCCAGAGCAGCATTTCTTTGATATGTAAAGACAAGTTCAGAGGAGCATTTCTTTGATATGTGAAGACAAGTTCAGAGGAGCATTTCTTTGATATGTAAAGACAAGTTCAGAGGAGCATTTCTTTGATATGTAAAGACAAGTCCAGAGGAGCATTTCTTTGATATGTAAAGACAAGTCCAGAGGAGCATTTCTTTGATATGTAAAGATAAGTCCAGAGGAGCATTTCTTTGATATGTAACAACAAGTCCAGAGGAGCATTTCTTTGATATGTGAAGACAGGTCCAGAGAACAGCATTTCTTTGATATGTAAAGACAAGTCCAGAACAGCATTTCTTTGATATTCAATTTAGAGAAGAAGCCTTAGAGGCTGATATAGAAAAACTGTGTGCCAGCCCAGAAGAAAACAAATGAAGAGCTTTGACACAAGCACATCAAAGACCTGCTACATTTAGAGGGGGGATACTGATGTCATGCGGCCAGTCACTCTTGTCTAGAGGAAATGAAGCAGAGCCATTGTAATCCATCGCAGTGTCCAAAGATGGGGCATCTTCTGTAGGAAGCTAGCAGATCAGGTTAGTTCACCATACCCAGATAGCCTCCAGTCAGCTCCTATAATGCAGGCATGTCTGTTGTCTCTGTCCCCACCGCTGTCCTACTGGCACCATGGCATTGTAAAATCTTCAGGGACTCCACCATAGGTGTCAACTGTCTCATTAGAGATAACTGGGATATCACCAAGGCCAACAGAGCACCCCATGAGGTCCAGACCCTAGCAACCTATTCAGAGACTTCACCTCCCAAACCAGCAACGTCATCAGGCACTTGCTGTCCCAACCGCGGAATTCCTGTCTACACTCAGTTGGGCTGTGAAATCAAGAGCGACATTATGAACTGTCAGTCGCGTAGTGACTCATTGGATACAGTAACTGACAACACAGGCCTAGTTGGGCATATGAGATGGAGACACACCTCATGAGGATGAGCGTCAATGGCAGGTGGGACAAATGAGGAAGAATAAAGGAATGCAGATTCTGTTGATGATCAAAATCAAGTGCCTCAATGCAGCTACAAACTATGCACACCTATAGGGCAGGACTGATGCAACAAATTTGGGGAGGGAGAAGAATGGGGGAAGAATGGGGGAGGGTTTGAGGGTAATGGGGCTGGGGTTGAGGACATGGTGAGTGGAAAGGGTGATAGTTGCATTGGAATGGAGTATGTTGGAAACTTTCAGCCTTTATGAAGTAAACTTAAGAACACCATTGACCAGGTTGAGCTGGAACTCTTTTCAGCTGCTTCTGCCTTTGCCTTTAAGGTTCTGGTCTTCTGCCTAGAAATTGAGAGTTGTTTTAATAATTAGGTAAGCCTGCAAATCCCTTTGTGCCAACTTTGATAATGAGGACTTTGGCTTGGAGGCCAGAATCTCTTAAGCTGCTGGTTAGACTTACATGTCTGTCGGTCCTGTAGATGTAAGCTTCCGTTATTCTTGTTGGATGGTGATAATGATTAAAAAAAAGGATCATCATCATCATCATTATCCTGATCATCATCATTATCACCATCACTACCACCACCACCACCACCACCATCATCATCATCATCAGCAGCAGCAGCAGCAGCATCATCATCAGCAGCATCATCATCATCATAATAATTATGATTACTGTAACGATTATGTTCTTTGACGTTTGAGTGAAAAGGATTCCATTCCCTATGTTCTTGCAGCTCTTAATGACGACTGTTGACATAATACCGTGCAGTCAGCCGAAATGTAATTTATCACCAATGGTAACAAGATAAATGGCTGGTTGACAGGTGGCGTTACTGAGCCGTTATCGGTGCAGCGACTGTCCACAGCGTGTGGAGATGACTTGGGAACAGGAGCATGTCACCTGCAGGTGTGGTGCCATGGTGACCCGGACGAGCACTCTGTTGACATGTGAGGCCTGGGACTTAGGCAGAGAAGCACAGCGACTGACACAGATTGTTTGGCTCCTGAACGGACAGCTGGCTGCTTCTGATGTGTGTGTGTGTCTCTCTCTCTTTCTTTTTTTTATAAACATGATGTGTACTTTGTTGCACTTTTTCTGACAAAAGTGGTGACTGTCAAAAGCTTGAAAGAGCTTTTTCAAGACATTCCAGGGATGTCACTTATGACAGCAGCATGCTGGAAAGTGAGTTATTTTCTCCATGTTATGAGTGTATCTTTTCTTGTCCTGCGCAAGCACTGTGATGTCAGTGCTTGACCCCTTCACTTTCACTTTGGTGTCTGTAGTTTGGTCATTGCTGGTGAGTAACCTCCCCTTTTCCTTCCTGTCTAGAACTTGTTGATTCAGTGAAACCTCCCTCTAAACATGGATGCCTGCATGGGATTGACCTCACAAATTCCTCCCCTATAAAAGCCACCTAGTGCTTAGATTTGTAGAGATATCAGTAATAGTTCCATTGCCTGCTGCAGTGAAAAGTGTCTGCACGCAACTGTTAAGGGATGGTAATGAAGAAAGCTCTGTACATTCATTATGAACGGTGAATATGGTGGTCACAATGTGCCTTGCTGCTTTGGGATAGAGATAGAGAAAGCTCTGTACATACAAATGAATGATCTGCTAATCATGTGCACTTTTTTTCTGGAATGGAGATGACAAGATACAGAAAAATTCTGTACAATTTTGAAAAGCCTTAATGAAATACCATGTGCATTGCTGTCTATGAACTGAAAATGTTCTGTACATACATTGAATGGTATGCTTACCATGCGCATTAGTGTTAAAGAACAGAGATAGAGACTGCTCTGTACATCCGCTGAATGAACAGCTTTCCATGTACTGTGCTGTTTAGGAACAGAATAGACAAAAGCTCTGTACTTGCAGAGAATAAAATGCTTTCCTTGTGCTGTGTTATTTGGGAACAGACACACAGAAAGTTCTATCCATACAGTGAATAAAATGCTTTCCTTGTACTGTGTTATTTGGGAACAGACACAGAGAAAGTTCTATCCGTGCATGAATAAAATGCTTTCTGTTTGCTGTGTTGTTTAGGAGCAGACATAAAAAAAGCTCTGTACAGGTATTATACGCAGTGAATAAATTGCTTAGCACATGTACACCCTGCCAGATCCAAAGAATCCCTGCAAGTGCTTTGTATGAATAATATTTCATTTGTTACTGTCACTTTGATTGATCTTGTGATATTTTGTGAGACTTACAAGCTAAGCAGTCATGTGATCATTTTCTTTTGATGTCAACGAAGAGAGCATAAGATTGATGAGATGCAAACAGTGATTATTTTTGCTTTTATAGTTTTAAAGAAGAAGTTATTAGATGATTAAATGCTAACCGTGATCACTTCATTTTTTTTTTTTTTATCAAAGAAGAATTTATATGATGAATGAAATACGAATACTGGTCACTTCATTTTGATTTTAAAGAGGAAATATAAGATTGATGAAATGCAACAGCAATCAATTTAATTTTGTTTTTAAAGAGGTGGTTATCAGATGTCCTTGGGCAGGGGTGGTTGGGTCTGTGGGGTGTGCTTGACAGGTGGAGGGTGGTGTTTTTTGCGGTGGGCTCTGCAGTCAAGAAACACGGGCTGGTACACCCATGGGGATGCTACTTTAAGGCTGTTATGAGTTGCATCCTGTAGTCTGATTTACCTCTGTTCAGGAGCAGTTATGTCCCTTGATATCTTAATGGAGTGTCCTGCACGTGCCTGTACCCATCGTCAACACAGCGCAGGCCTCCAAGGGTGGTACAGGACTGCTCAAAGGGCAGGTGAAGACAGTGCTTCTCTGGGTCCTCCCCAGCACTTTTGGTGTTTCTTTTTCTTTTTTTGATAAAAAGCAAACAATGATTACTTTATTGTAGGTTTAAGGCAGAGATTATGAGATTGATGAAATGCAAACAGGAAGTGTACATACTAAGAAATCATGTAAAATGTTTGGTTTTAAAGCAGAGGTTATAAAATTGATGAAAGGCACACAGAAAGTGCACATGGTGAAAAATGTATGTAAAATGACACGATCTGACAGGTCAACATAGATCTCCATCCATCTTCAACATTAGACCACCTTGAGACGGTGCTGCCACAGGCATGTGATAGAAGTGCATTACAGTTGCCCTGTCTTTGGTCCAATGACTGTATATACTTCTCATTTTCTTCTATGCACCCACGTAAACTTCCTCTATGAATATGATTTACCATTTCATCTTGCCATCTCTTTCAGCTTCCTGTCCTCACACAGTAATTGCAAACAGTGGGTTTGCGCTTATTGAGTAATGCATACTCACACTCACACTCCAAATGCTAAGAAATGATGCTCACACTCACTCTCCAAATGCTAAGTAAATCATGCTCACACTCCCACTCCAAATACTAAGTAAATCATGCACGCACTCCCACTCCAAATGCTAAGTAAATCATGCTCACACTCCCACTCCAAATGCTAAGTAAATCATGCTCACACTCCCACTCCAAATGCTAAGTAAATCATGCTCACACTCCACTCCCACTCCAAATGCTAAGTAAATCATGCTCACACTCCCACTCCAAATGCTAAGTAAATCATGCTCACACTCCCACTCCAAATGCTAAGTAAATCATGCTCACACTCCCACTCCAAAGACAGGTAAAGCAGAAGTGTAAGAGAGTCTCAATACTGACAAAGAGAGACTATTGTCATTATCATATATACGAATTCTGCATTATGAATGTTTTGATGAATCTGTATTCTGTTGATTTCTATCATGGCATGAGAAAAAAACTCATATTGTATACTGGACTTGAAAATCTTGCTTTTGTATTTAGTAAAGAGCGACAGTTTAAAAATGCCACATCAGTGTATTATACTTGTTTGTCTGATTTTATTGATTTGTTGGTGTCTTGGATGTACAATGTTAGACAAGCATGCCACTTGTCTTGTTTTTACTGTTTTGTTTTGTGTAATGGACATATGGAGTCAGTAAAACTAACATCTGTATAAAGCAAGTTATTATAATTTTTTCTTTTTGTCATGACCTGACTGACTGTCCCACATGCTGTGTGCTTCGTTGTTTCTCCATGCTGACGGCCAAGGCTAGGAGACCAGTTGTTCATAGGTGGTGCACGTATCTGCCCCGCTGTGGTGTCTGTCCTTGCTTGCTTGCAGGCACTAAGTTTGGAAGGCATGATACAACAAACTTGCAGCATGTATTTCATTCTTCACATACCGTGATTGTAATGCGGTATGGAGTTTCATAAGATTGTGTGTGTGTGTGTGTGTGTGTGTGTGTGTGTGTGCGCGCGCACGCATGTGTGTATGTGTGTGTGTGTGTGTGTGTGTGTGCTGTCATTGATTTTTTATGTCAATAGAGTGGTCCGGGATCACATGACAATGATGGAGCTCACATTTTCCGACCTCTTGACCTGTCTGTGGCATATGCTGGAGATCAATGCTTTTCAGATCTCTGCTAGAGTGACTTTATGTAGATATGTGCCAGTATTAGACCTATCCTAGAACAATGCATGTATTGTGGAGGATTTTGATGATGGTAAATCCAGCTGTGATGTTTGTTTAAGTGACCAAAAATATGTTATTATTGTTTTATGTTGATGGTTGATATTAAAACATTCTTAATACCAAACGATGGAAAAGAGGCTTTAGTATGTTTTAAACAGTTGTGATGTAAATGTTCTGTGCTTTCTGTTTCGAAATTACAGGGCTCTGTTTTAAGAAGTGGGCATTTTCGTGAATACTTCATTCCTTTGTTTTTGCACGTTTAGGTGACACATTGTGGGGCAAATGTGAGGATGAATGTTAAGTTCAGGAAGTCAACTGGAAGATTATCCTGTAACCCATTTCCAACTGTGACGACACAATACCATAGTAGATGTCAGAAAATGGAAACACATTGTCAACAAGGAAGGCAACCATATGAAAAGTTAATGATGGAACAAGGGAAACCCATTGTCAGCACTGAATACAATGATTGAAAGACTTCTTAAGACGGACCTGGTTCTGTTTGCTTGTGTAATGAATGTTATGAAGTTTTTCTTCCTCAGATGTATAGAGAGACAACCCCTACCTTTCCCTCTTGATCTTCAAGGCACATTTGTTTCCCTATCACGACATATTGTAATCTCTCACAATGATTTTAAGACATGAAAGGTAAAAAAAAAAAAAGCGGGAAATGTAATCTTTGATGATGAAGTTTACAAGCATGGTTTAAAAACATCGGGTTTTAAGTCATAAAGATGAAGTTTGATGACCTTTCTTCATTCTACCAATAAAACGTCCCCATGACTCGTGTGCTGCCTAAAGAAATATCGGACATACCTTTCATGATTTGCAGAGCACAGATCACACTGCTGATATGTATGATGATGTTCAGTTCAGTTGTATCAAAAATGTTGATCTCTTGTGAATAAGAAGACAATGGAAAAAAGCTGGCTCAGTTTTTCGAGCAGTATCTTAAGTAGGTAGAAACCCTTCTGAATACCCCAATTCCGGTTGTTCGACTGACTTGGATGGTTCCAAACTTGGGCTGGAGAAACTCCAGTGTCTATGCCAAATACTCTCTGAATTATGGTTGTTTATAGAGGTCTTTTGTTTATGTATGAAATGCTTCAGAAAGGAAAACTGTCGAATGGAAAGTCGCCAAAGTCGATAGGATTTGACATCTTCATATGCCATGGGAATATATGCAGTGTTTCTGCTATTGAATGTGATGCTATATCAGTTTGTTTCATTTTCAAAGTGACTGTCTGCAATAATGTTCAGTGTATGTGACTGCCTGCTGTAAAACGAGTCAGAACTCACATTGGATTTTTAAAAAAAAAGGAGAAAAAAGAAGAAAGAGGAATCTGATGATAATAACTATTGTCTGTTTCTCTTTCAGACAACCTGATCAATGAATTTAATCAAATTTAATTACACTTACCGTTTAAGTAAATATTGAATTCAAACACGAGTCCATGTGTGAGTTGGCCTAATAACATGAATAGCCCTCAACGTTTTTACCATGTAGACATTGAGCCAAAATTAAATACCTTTTTTTAGTTCCTATTCTGTGGAACTCACGTCAACAGCCTGTGTGTATGGAACGGATTGAGGTACCTACTCTGTACCCTAAAACACTGTGGAAATGAATCGCCACTTGTGCTGTGATATGGCACAGATGCTGATGACAACATCGCAGATACCGATATATGGTGTGAGTTCCAGTAGCCTATCAGCCATAGGGCAATGAACTGTAAGAGATACATATGTCTAGGTAAGGGCATCTCCTTCCACTGCTTTTGATTTTCCCTGAACTGAATCAGGTATCCATTTATGATTTTGTGGACAGAGAGAGTTTTTAAGCAAGAAAAAAAAAATCAGCTGTACGTGTTATTGAACTCAAGACGGACAACTCTGTAGGTGAACGCTCTGAACAGTTGACTATGGAGCCCTGTATTAGTACTGTAAAGCCTCTATCAGTACCTGTAAAGCCTCTATCAGTACCTGTAAAGCCTCTATATTGTTGTTGATTTGTCTCCAAGAGTTTGTAGAGAGTGTTTTTTCATAACAGCTTGCCGCTGTGTGGTATTGTTGGTTTGTCTCCAAAAGAGTTTGTAGAGAGCGTTTTTCATAACAGCTTGCCGCTGTGGTATTGTTGATTTAATTTGACAACAGAAACTTGAAAGAAGTATTAAACACGCTCGAAACTGCTCATGCTGACAACCAGATGGTCTCATTTATTCCTAGATGGGCAGTCACATGCATACAGATGGGAAATATTTGTTATTGGACACATTTCCTTGCAGTTTGAATATATATACTTTTTTTTTTCTGTTGAGGGTGTTAACACAGGCATGGATTGTTTTGCTTGATATTGTGGAATTTTGTGAGGACCAGGTGAGTGGAGGAGATGAGTCTGTAGCATTGGTAATGTTGAATATTTGAACTGTTCAGAACGATTTGGCTGGATGTACATTATTTAACTTGCAACTTGGAAATGCTTTGACAGTAACTACTCAGCATTGTATGTAGCTGGTTGGTTGTTTTAGTGTGCTTTTTATGATTACCGTGTTCATGAGTATTGACATATTCAGCTACAGACCAACTGTTTATTTCAGGTTCTGACCAACCTTTCTCTTGTGTGGCAAAACATGGTTTTATCAGACTGATATCCTGCCCCTCCCCAACTTCAAGAAACACGTTTGAACCACAGTGTGATTTTGAGATACTGCTATTGAATGTATGTATAGTTACTGCTATTGAATGTATGTATAGTTACTGCTATTGAATGTATGTATAGTTACAACCTTTTCTTTCCGTTAGAGCATTCTGGAGATGTGTTACCCCTGCACAGTTGCTGAGCAGAATGCCGGGTATTTGATGTCTGGGTTCATATGATGCTGGGGTGACAGACGAATTGTGTGTGGTGATAACGTTTTGCCCTTCCACTGGTCGGGACTTGGGGTACCTGTTGAGGTACACCTTCATGTACCACGACCACCCAGTTCACAAGGGTGGTTTCAGTCATGCTACAGTGGCTGGGATTTTTTTTTTGTTGGTGTTCATTGGTCTGCTGTCTCAGCAGCAGGCAGACATGGTGTCCATTGAGCTGAGGGCTAGCAAACTTTTACCTGTTGCCAATCAGCACACTCGCTGCTTTTCATTTTGTAATTGTGTGCCTGTGTTTCACTCTTTTTTGGCCTTGGTGTTCACCAGTTTACGCCTATTTGCTTATCGTTTTAAAATTGCTCATGTTTGTTTGATTCCTTTTCCCCATTTCTGTTTTTGGGTTCGTGGAGAGCATTATCTTCTTAAACAGAAGCAACTGTGGCACTGTTGGTTTACTTTGATGATGGAAAGGAAATTAAATGTACTTGAAACAAATGTAAAAAAGAAAAAAAACACTGACAAATGATTTCATTTATTTGAAGGTGGGCAGTCACATACATACAAGTTGGAAATATACATCTCTCTTTGGAGATAATGAATTGTTTTTGACTTGACTCGACATTATTGGACACATTTCCGTGTTGTTTGGATATAGTGCTTTTTCTGTTGGGGGTATGTTATGAAACTGGGATGTTTGCTTGATGTTCTGGAAGTTTGTTTGGATTTTCAGACTAGAAATAATGAGTCTGTATTGCATTGTCAAAGGTGATCCTTTGAACTGTTCAAAACGATTATGGTAAGGTGTACATGATTTTACGTATAAATTGTGAATGCTTTGCCAATGAGTCTTGTATTGTTTGTAGTTGGTTGGTTGTTTTAGTGTGCTTTTTATGTAGTGTTCATGAGTTTTGACATGTAGCTACAGAAAACCAACTGTTAATGTTCCTGACCAGTCTCTGTTTTTCTTATGTAACAAAACTTGGTATAACAGACTTGATTTCATGTCTCCTCCCAAATTCAAGGCACACATTTTAACCAGAGTGTGATTTTGAGATACTGCTATTGAATGTATGTATAGTGACAACCTTTTCTTTCCATTAGAGTGTGCTAGAGATGTGTTGCCCTTGCACAGTTGTTGAGCAGAGTGCTGGGTATTTGATGTCTGGGTTCATTTGACGCTGGGAGTGACAGTGGAATTGTGTGTGGTGATAACGTTGTGCCCTCCCTCTGGTTCGGACTTGGGGTATCTGTTGAGGTACATCTTCATGTACCACGACCATCCAGTTCACAAGGGTGGTTTCAGTCATGCTACAGTGGCTGGGATTTTTTTTTGTTGGTGTTCATTGGTCTGCTGTCTCAGCAGCAGGCAGACATGGTGTCCATTGAGCTGAGGGCTGGCAAACTTTTACCTGTTGCCAAACAGCACACTCATGACTTTTTCATTTTGTAATTTGTGCCTGTGTTTCACTCTTTTTTGGCCTTGGTGTTCACCAGTTTACACCTATTTGCTTATCGTTTTAAAATTGCTCTTGTTTGATTCCTTTCCCCCATTTCTTTTTTGGGTTTGTGGACAGTGTTATCTCTTAAACAGGAAGAAGCTGCTGTGGTACTGTTGGTTAACTTTGAGGATGGAAAGGGGATTACATGTACTTGAAAAAACGCAGACACTGACAAATGATTTCATTCATTCGAAGTCACATACATACAAGTTGGAAATATACATCTCTCTTTGGAAATAATAAAGTGTTTTTGACTTGACTTGACTTGACATTATTAGACACATTTCCATGCAGTTCGAATATAGTGCTTTTTCTGTTGGGGGTATTATTATGAAACTGGGATGTTTGCTTGATATATTGGAATTTTTGTTTGGGATTTTCAGATTGGCAGAAATTGTCAAAGTTGATCCTTTGAACTGTTCAAAACGATTATGGTAAGGTGTACATGATTTTACGTGTAAATTGTGAATGTTTTGCCAATGAGTCTTGTATTGTTTGTAGTTGGTTGGTTGTTTTAGTGTGCTTTTTATGTAGTGTTCATGAGTTTTGACATGTAGCTACAGAAAACCAACTGTTAATGTTCCTGACCAGTCTCTGTTTCTCTTATGTAACAAAACTTGGTATAACAGACTTGATTTCATGTCTCCTCCCAAATTCAAGGCACACATCATTCAAAACATTCAAATCATTCAAAACGATTATGGCAAGGTGTACATGATTTTACGTATAAATGTGAATGCTTTGCCAGTATGTATTATATTGTATATAGCTTATTTTAATGTGCTGCTTTGCCATTACGTATTATGTTGTGTATAGCTGGTTGCTTGTTTTAATGTGCTTTTTAAAAGTTGCTCATGAGTATCAACAGATCTAGCAATAGAAGAACATCTGTTTCTTTTATGATTCTGGCCAACTTTTTCTTGTGTAGCAAAACATGGTTACATCAGACTGTTTTCATACCTCCTTCCAATTTCAAGAAACACGTGATTTTGAGATACTGCTATTGAATGTATGTATAGTTACAAAATTTTCTTTCCGTTAGAGCGTGCTAGAGATGTGTTGCCCTTGCACAATTGCTGAGCAGAGTGCTGGGTATTTGATGTCTAGGTTCATTTGATGCTGGGAGCGACAGAGGAATTGTGTGTGGTGATAACGTTGTGCCCTTACTCTGCTCCGGACTTGGGGTACCTGTTGAGGTATCTCTTCGTGTACCATGACCACCCAGTTCACAGGTGGTAGTTTCAATCATGTTATGATAGCTGGGATTTTTTTCAATTTTTGGTTGGTGTTCATTGGTCTGCTGTCTCAGCAGGAGGCAGAGATCGGTGTCCACTGGACTAGGGGCTGAGAAATTTTTACTTGCTACCAATCAGCACGCTTGTTGCTTTTCAGGTTCACAAAGTGTACGGGGAGGGGGTTTGGGGGGGGGGGGGGGGGGGGGGGCGGAATAGCTCAGTTGGTAGAGCGCCGGACTCGTGATTTTCGGGGTGCAGGTTCGAATTTCGGTACAGAGGGATTTTTCCCTCGGGGTTAACATTGGTTCTGACTCCATTCCCCACACAGTCCTTCAAATGAGACTATAAACTGAGGTTCCGTGTGTGAATGCACACATAACATCTTGCACACACGTAAAATCCCATCACCAACTTTGGAAGAGAAGGCCAATTTGGCCGTTAGTATGGATGACACGTTAAACATAGCATGCACCTTCCCCGAAGATGGAGTATGGCTGCCTTAATGGCAGGATAAAAAAAAACGGTCATACACACAAAACTCCAGTGCCAGTCTATACAGGCAGTGTCCGCAGGAGTATCGGCCTGCGTACACAGAAAGAAAAAGAAGCCCAAAGTGTATGTATACGTTTCACTTTTTTGTGGTGTTGTCCAGTTTATCCCTTTTTGCTTATTTTCTTTTAAAAACTTCACTTGCTTGTTTGCTTCCTTTTTCTCCATTGTTTTTTTTTTTTCTGTTATTGTTTTGCTGTTTTTATGATATGGTTTTTGATGTTGGTGGGCTTCTCTCAGTGGGATGCTGGGAATGTTGTCACTGCTGCAAGCGGTATTACCATGTTTAAGAGATTCTGAGTCAGTCCTTTGCATTCTGTGTCAGAATGTTGGTTCTGAGTATTATTTGGTAGGCCTGTAAATTCTGTGGGAGTATTTTGCTATTATTCCGTTGTATTTTTTGGTCTGTCTTCTGTGTTCTGTGCTAAGTCCTTTGTAGTCTTTTTGTCTTTTTATCCTTTGTCAATCCTTTGTATTGTGTGCCAGGTCTTTATAGTCAGTGTCAATCCTTTGTGTTTTGTGTCAGGCCAGTATGTTCTATACATCTGTTTTTGTATTCTAGGGTCAGTCCTTTTTGTATGGTGTGTCAGGCCTTTACACTTTCATTTCTTTGTTTTCTTTGTTAGTCCTTTGCATTCTCTGTCAGACTTTGTCCTTTTTTATAGTGTGTCTTGCTTGTACACTGTCAGTCCTTTGCTTATATTGTGTCAGTCCGTTGTATTCTGTGTCCTTTGTATTCTGTGTCCTTTGTATTCTGTGTCTGGCCTTTGTATACTATGTCAGTCCTCGGCATTCTGTAACAGTCCTTCATGTTCTATGTCAGTCTTTTGTTTTCTAATGATGTCTGTATTTCTGTTCTGGGTCTTTGGTCCTTTTTGTGATCTGTTCTTGAAGTACAATAGAGAACAATACAAATGGCAATGTACAGCATTACAGTCCAGTCCAGTGCAAGACATTTCATCGTCATAGATTCAAACATGCTACGATGTATTACAGTACAATACATAACAAATCAACACAGTTCAATATTGCATAACACAATGCTTTGCAAAGGAATACAGCACAGTGCAATTCAAATATGGTAAAACATATTTACAACACAAGATGGTACATTGCTATACAGTAGAATGTGAAACAGTAAAATGCAGTATGATCGAATAGAGAACGTTACAACAATTGAAATACAGAACAATACAATACACAGCAAAACAGCTCATTACTATACAGTACTATATAGTACGGCAAAATAGAATATTGTGTATTGCAGTACAATTGTGCACTACATTACTGTGCAGTATGATTCAGTACAAAACGGTGATTTGAAGATAGTGTGAAACAAATAACAAAAGACTGCTGCGTGATACAGTACAAAACACCACACAGTACAAAAACAGTATATTTTTGTGTGCTGTACACAAAACATACACTGCGATACGTATCACATCACCACCATACGATACAGTACAGTGCAATACAATACAATGCAGTACAGTACAGTACAATGCACTTCAACACAGCAAAGCACAAGACACAATATGGAGCAGTGCGATACAAGACAACAGTTTACAGTACAAGATATCACAACAGAACGCTGCAACATAGATTGCAATAAGATTCAAATTACAGTACATTACGAAGCATTTCACTACAAAACAGCATAGTTGAATCAAGCAACATTACCGCACAACACAATACACAGCAATCCTAAACGTTACAATACAGTTTAAAGCATGTACACATTTGTAGTAGTTTGTATATACACATTTACAGTAGTACATCTGTCTATGTCCATCTATCTGTCTATTTCTACAGTGGAAAGAAAAAAACTGGTTCTGTGTATCTTTTTTTCTCTTTTATTCTGCATGGTTTTGGGTTGATGTCTTCTTGCACCCGTTTACTCTGTACAGATTGGTTTTGTATCCTCCCTCCCCCCCTCCCTCCTCCTTTTTTTTGATATGTTGTATTCAAATACTTACTACTGTTGTACCCTGCATGCATTTGTTTTATATATTGGTTACCTTTGTATTCAAGTTTTGTAGGTTTTAACGTTATTTATCTTTTTAGATTTTATAACAGACTTATTATTACACAGAAAACAGCTTTAATGTGTTCTATGATTGATGCATGTATTCACCTGCTTCCCCCCCTCCCCTATCCCGAAACACCTACTTCTTTTTTTTAATTATGGTTACAATTTTTTAAACTTGCTATTCAATGTACAATTGTTTTGTTAATCTTTTTACAATCTATCGATTCTTTTAATTCTTTGGGGTTACAGGAAGTCTTGTCACTCATATATCTTAATAAGTGGTGATTTATACCAGCACAAAAGGTATACATGTAGAATCTGCAAGCCTGTATTGCAGACATGTGCATATATACATTAGTTGCCAGTAGGAATGAATGATGTACATATTAGTTCTACACTGTGGTTTTGTGTACCTGTGTGTGTATGCATATGTGTGCAGATGAGTAAGCATGGGAACATGTGCGTGTGTGTGTGTGTGTGTGTGTGTGTGTGTGTGTGTGTTGCTTTTAGATTGCTGTCTAATCTCCATTTGCTGTGTGTATATATGTTGTACATGCCTTCCCACATTCACAGTGTTTGGTGTTGGAAGAGACATCCATTACTATGTTTTATTTTCATTTTACCTGCTGAGGAAGCTCGTGCCTTGGGAACTTTAATCACGGAGCAAAGAAAGAAAATTGGCAAGCGCCATTTTAATGGATATCTAACTATGAGTATGGATGAAATGGGGAGAGGTGGACAGGGACATATGGAGAAGGAGGTGAGGGAAGGGGGGGAGAGGATGGGGGGGGGGGGGGGATGAGCAATACATGGTTATTGCGATGTGATGGGTGTAGGGAGGGTGGGGAAAGACGTGTGTGGGGTGGGTGCTGGGGGTGAGAGAGTGAGAGTATCTGTGAATTGCTTTTATGATCTAGTTGTGAAGTGAGGCGACTGCAGTCAGAAATCTAAACAAATTTTAAATGCAATTAATAGCGAACCACCAAGAAAACATAGACAAATGAATCACAAGAAAAAACATGACGCATTTTGACCCTCTAAGGTCTTCATCAGGCAAGATAGAAAATGCTCAGGACAATGAAAATGATTGAGCAATCACTTACCTTCATTCATTTTCGTTGTCCTGAGTGTTTTGTATCTTGCCTGAAGAGGACCTAAGACGTCGAGACGTGTCATGTTTTGTCTTGTGATTTGCTTGTTTACGTTTTCTTGAAGATTTGTTTTCATGTGTTGATGACTGGATACCTGGTTTCATTCTTGTCGTTAGAGTCCCCTGAGGAAGACCTTGATGAGGTCAAAACATTGAGGAAAAAATTCATGAGTTTGTTGTTTTTATTTTCTGATTTATATGTGTTAATACACATGCACGTGCGCGTGCACGCATGTGTGTTTGTGTGTGTGTGTAGTAGTAGTAGTAGCAGGAGTAGTAGTACACATATGTACTTCTTTTTGAGTGTGCAGCACTTTAAGGGATGGTTTATGATGACCCAAAACAAAATTGTGATTGAAGTTGCCATTGTTTTGTTTTTCTAAAGCAAATTGTACAGCTTTATATTTTAATAACGCAAAGCCAAATAAGAAGGCAGCAGTTTTGATGGTTTAGAAGAAGTCTGATCTTGGATTTTCTGAGACAACAGATGTGGTTGGCTTCGTGTCCTATGGAACATGTGTGTTATTCAGATAGCCTTTTGTTTTTGCCAGAGTTGAAGATATATGCATTCTATGTTCTGTGAAGAATCCATTTACTGGAGTGTAGGAGCTTCTTTTTTTAATCAGCTACCCAAGATTGTTTTTGATGGAATGTAGGGGCTTTTTGTTTTTAGTCAACTACCCAGAAGATTGATATTTGCTGGAGTGTAGAAGCTCTTTTTTCTTTTTATATACACTTAAGTCATGTGTGTGTGTGTGTGTGTGTGTGTGTGTGTGTGTGTGTGTGTGTGCACGCATGCGTGTGTGCATGCACAAGTGCGGGCATGTATATATGTGCACTGTGCAACTATGCATGTGAACTTATGAGCATGTGTGTGTCACCTGAGAAAGGCCCATAGTTAGAGATGACCAGAGCGTTTGCTTGCAGAGCTGTGTGTACTGCACAAGTAAATCTGTGAGCATGTGTGAATGTGTGTGTGTGTGTGTGTGTGTGTACTATACAAGTGAATTTGTAAGCATCGGTAATGAGGTGTCAGTTGAAAAAGTGTTTGTTTTCCACCTTGAAATGTTCGTAACAGTTTGCGCGGGGCAAGAAACACCTTGAATTAGCTTGAGAATTATAGTCGATGGTGTAAATGAAATAAATTGAAAGACTTCAGTTTAAAACAACAAGATTTTGCATAAAGTTTTCACGGAGTGATACAAACTAAACAGCATAGCTTAGACTGTTAATTGTTACAGAACAGCCCAGCTTAGACTGTTAATTGTTACAGAACAGCCCACTTTAGACTGTTACTTGTTACAGAAACATGACCTTAGACTGTTAATTGTTACAGAACAGCCCACTTTAGACTGTTACTTGTTAAAGAAACATGACCTTAGACTGTTATTGTTACAGAACAACAGCCCACTTTAGACTGTTACTTGTTACAGAAACGTGACCTTAGACTGTCAATTGTTACAGAACAGCCCACTTTAGACTGTTACTTGTTACAGAAACATGACTTTAGACTGCTAAATGTTACAGAACAGCCCAGCTTAGACTGTTAATTGTTGCAGAACAGCCCAGCTTAGACTGCTAAATGTTACAAAACGGCCCAGCATAGACTGCTAAACGTTACAAAACAGCACACTGTAGACTGTTAATTGTTATACAACAGCCCACCTTAGACTGTGAATTGTAATACATAAGCCCACCTTAGACTTAATTGTTATAGAACAGCCCACCTTGGACTGTGAATTGTTATACAACAGCCCACCTTAGACTTAATTGTTATAGAACAGCTTACCTGTCAATTCAACAGAATCAGGAACAGCAGAATAATCAATGTATGACGTGTTCACTTTAAATCCTTAGTGACACACGTAATGGTACGTAGATATGCAGCTGACAAATCAGGATCAGGTGTCAACAGTAGGTAGGTATGTCGCTGACAAATCGGGATCAGCTGTTACAGTAGGTAGGTATGTCACTGACAAATCGGGATCTGCTGGTACATATGTAACTGACAAATCAGGATCTGTTGCTAACAGTACGTAAACATGTATCTGACAAATCAGAATCTGTTGCTAACAATAAGTAGATATGTAACTGGCAAACCGGGATCTGTTTTTTACAGTGAATAGATATGTAACTGATAAATCAAGATCTGTTGCTAAGAGTAAGTAGATATGTGACTGACAAATCAGGATCTGCTGCTAACAGTAGGTAGAGATGTGACTGACAAATCAGGACTGTTCCTGCATTTTCTGGTGCGTGCACGTGCGTTGCATGCGTGCGCATGTATGTTTGTGTGTGTGTGTGTGATGCGTTGCTTTGTTTTGCTTGGTTTAATGTCTGTTCATTGAAAATGTTGTGGACTGATCTTAACATTGTTGAAATGATCTGTGATGCGCTCTTTTAAGTGTGGGTCCTCCAGGACCGGCATTACCGAAAGTGTCTGGCTCAAATGACTTAACTGATTCCTTCTTCCCCTTTTGATGCGCACACACCAAATCACCAGATAGGTAGCTAAATGAGTTTTTGACAAATACTGAAAAATGTTATTAAAAACTGAAATGATTCAAAAGATATAATGATTTTGTTGTGTCACTTAATCATGAGCGAGTCAGGAAGCACGAAAATGTTTTTTTTGTTTTTGTTTTTTAACCATAAACGCAGTATGCAGGCCTAGGTATGTGTACTTGTGAATGTATAGCTGCATATATATACGCAAGTATGTATACGCGTGTAATGTGTATATTTCAAATCAGTGTGTGTCTGTGCTTGCAAGTTGTGTGTATGTGTGTGTGCATGGATACTCATGTACGTGTGCACTTATCCATGTGTATGGGGATGTTTGTATGCATGCATTCATATGCTTATGATTTTGTGCGCTTGTTATTATTACTATTATTATTGTTGTCATGATCATTATTACATTAGTATTATTATAATATCACTGTTTTAGACGTTTAAAATCCATAAAACGAGGCAAAAGACAGAGATGGGGTGGGGATCAGGTAGATTGAGAAATCACAGAATAAGGATGGGGATGGCGGAGAGAATGAAATGAAAGAGAGGGGGGGGGGGGGGGGGGGGGGGGGGGGATGATGGGTGAGAACTTATGGAAGGGGTAGAAGGGCGAATGGATTTTCCTGAACACAATTTCTATTATCAGATGATAATGAGTTAAACGCTCTTCCTTTTATCAGTCTTTTAATTATTTTTTTTTTTTCAATGAAAATGTTGACATGTTGTTAGAATGAATGCTCAATGTCAGTTAACCGAAACTTAATCTGAGAATGAACTGGTTTCGATCAGTCAGTATCTCTCCACTGTAAATTTTCATTTTGGCATATTCGCAAGAAGTATAATCCTGTATTTTGGCTGAATGACGCACATAGTTGGGACCTTTTCAGTTATCGCTTGTGTAAAGATGTCTCTCTGTTAAGGCAGAAATTCTGTTGGTAACAATTTCATCAAAAGATCAATGTCACAAACTTGTGCTACCCGAGCCAAACATCATGTCAGTTTCCATGTCAAAGGCATTGTAGTGTCTAAGGCTATGACTATGTAATGGTTTGCAGGGGATTGTATGCGAACTCGGGACAAACAAGTTCTTGCAATAAACACGCTGAACAACAGTATTTAGAGAGGAACTGGATGATTGTATTGTGGACACTTGTATACATTGATGCGTGGAGGCTCGCTTCCACTCAATCCATAATTGCGCCCAAAGCATGCTGGGAAGTTACAGACCAGTCGAGGTCTCGCATGCAAGAACGAGAGCGCACAAACAGCGAAAGTAAAAGTGCATGCTCGATAATGAGATTATGATAGATACAACATTCCTCCCAAACTTTGAATGAGATCTCTCATTGTATTAAATTACACATTGATAAATTAGAAACTCTTTTCCTTGAAAATAATGTGCTCTTCTTTGAATGGAATTTAGTTGGTTACTTTTATAAACATATTTAGCCTACGGCATCCTTTAATTGTCGGTTCAAAATTTAATGTTACTTTTGGGTGGTGCAAATTCACAGTGCAGCTGGAATGTCAATTCATCACATTTTGCAAGTGTGTGCTTTAAAAGTTCCTCAGTTCCACTCATTTGTTCCTCAGTTCCACTCATTTTTTTTTCTTTAAATCACTTTGCCATTACTACTTGCGCTTTGATTTTCCCTGTCTATGTTTCAAAATAAAAGATTCATTCATTCGAGGATTTGGAAAATAAAAGGTTCATTCACTCACTGATTCTTAACTTCATTCATTCCCTTTGAGTGTGTGGTTGAGCGTTTGTTATGTGATATGTTGTTGTTCAACCTATCTAAGCTATTCAGTCTTATATCAGAATGTCACTGCCTATCGCTCATAGTCACAAAGGTATCTGGGGGGACGGCGTTGTCGATGAGGTCTCGCAGGGATGTTCTGGATGCCAGGTTCCGGGACATCAGGTGCAGGTGGCAGGCTGGACGGAACGGGTCTCGTTGGGGTCTGGGCTGGTGGTGCAGGCATCTGGGCTGTTATAGGCGTCTGGGCTGGTGCAGACATCTGGGCTGTTATAGGCGTCTGGGTGGGGGCCAGGTTCTGGGTAGGTGTGAGCATTTCAGAATACAGTTCATCTTCTTCCTCCTCTTCTTCGGGAACTCTGGAAGCAAGCCCTGGATGGGCTTGAAATAGGAAGAGTTCCGCACAATGATAGTGTTGCCCCGTTTTGCAGTGACCATGCTGCCTTTCTTCTCAGTCACCATGTACGGATGAGGGGAATAGGGTGTGGTGAGCTTTGTCTTCTTCGGCTGGCGTACCAGGACGTGGTCTCCTGGCTGCAGTGTTGACGGGTTGGTGTGGCGGCGTTGGTCAGCATAAGCTTTTCATCATCTTCAGCTTCTTCGTCTCGTCGTTCTGGGCGATGAGGGCTTCTGGTGGGGCACGGGTGGGGGTAGATGATGGGGTTTGAGGGAGGCCAAAGTTCATCTTTCTGGCCAGTGAGGGCTTCGAATGGGGATAGGCCAGTGCAGGCAGGAATGGGGTGTGGCCCTGTAGATCCTCAGGAATGTCTGTAGTTCCCGTTTCCAGTTGAGGCCGGCTGCCGCTGATGCCCGGATGTTCTTATTGAGGGAGGCCATGAAGCGTTTGGCGGTGCCGTTCGCCTCAGGCCAGAGCGGGGTTATCCTCTGGTGGTGGAAGCCAAAGTCGTCGGCAAAAAACTGGAATTCATGTCCGTTGAAGGGTGGGCCATTGTCCGTCTTCACTCTCTGGGGGAGTCCTTGGCGGGAGAAGATCGTCTCCAGCCGTGGTAGGACTGTGGAAGCTGAAGTGGAGGGAACCATTTCCACTTAAGGGAAGCGGCTGCGTTCATCGATGACGACCAGCAGGTACTCTCCGGAAGGGAAAGGACCTGCGAAGTCAATGGCCAGTGAGCTCCATGGCTGGGATGGGAGAGGGGTAGGGATGATGGGTTCTCGGGATTTGGGACCAGGGTATGAGGCTTGGCAAGGGAGGCAAGCCTTGACGGTCTCTTTAACGAGTCGGTCGATCCCGGGAAACCAGACTTTCTCCCGGATGCATTGTTTAGTTTTTTACGATGCCTTGGTGAGACTGGTGGGCGATGTTGATAACCCTGTCCTGCAGGCTTGAGGGGATGACCAGTCTGTGTCCTCTGAGTACGAGGCCGTCGTGTGCAGACAGTTCATCGCTGATCTTGGAATAGTCGCTGACATCACTATCGTGCCATTTTCCGGTCTGGATGGCTGTCATGACCTTTTGGAGAGTTCTGTCGCTTTGTGTGGCCGTCCTCACTCACTTCAACTTGGGTCATGGACTTTGGGACAGCATGCTTGATGATGATGTATCGGACATACTCCTCACCGGCATTCTCACGTTGGGGTGTAGACTGAGGGTGACGGCTGATGAAGTCAGCAGGGTTCAGGTCATCTCTTCCTGGGGTGTATATGAGAGTCATTTCATAGGGCATGAGGCGAAGGCGCCAGCGTTCGACGCGGGCAGTGGCAGGCTTTTGGCTGTTGATCATGCCTAGCAGGGGCTTGTGGTCAGTCACCACGGTGAAGCGAGCGCCGAAGATGTAAAGGTGTAAAAAATGCTCCACCCCATAGACCACAGCTAGCATCTCCTTCTCTGTTTGAGAGTAGCGCTGTTCTGTTGGCGTCAGGGCGCGACTGGCGTAGCTGATTACATTTCCATTCTGGGTCAGGATGGCGTCGAGACCAACTGGGCTAGCATCGGCCAGGATCTTTGAGGGCTCTGCAGGGTCGAAGTATGCCATCACTTTGGTGCTCATGAGGCATTGTTTCAGCTTGCAGAAAGCGTGCTGCTGTTCCTGTCCCCATTGCCACATGGTCTTCTTCTGCGTAAGAAACTCTCAGTGGTTCCGTCAGAGTGGCGTAGCCTGGGACAAAACGTGAGACATATTGTGTCATTCCTAGGAAGGATCTGACTTCGCTGACACTGGTTGGCGCAGGTGCTTCAGAGATGGTCTTGATTTTCTGAGGGTCAGGTTGAAATGCCTTTCTTTCCAAACACATGGCCAAAAAATGACAGTTCTGACACGGAGAAGACGCATTTGTCCTTCTGGAGCCTTGCACCCTCTCGCTAAGTCTCTGCAGCGTAGCGTGTAGACTGCAGTCATGTTCAGCTTGGGTCTTGCCATGGACGATGATGTCATCTGAGAGATTCTTGACCCCAGGAATGTCATGTAGAATTTCAGTGATTGCGTTCTGGAAGATCTCTGAGGCTGCATTCACACCGAAGAGTAGCCTTTTGTAGCGTCTCAGACCAGCATGAGTGGTGAACGTTGTGATGTAGCGGCTTGACTCATCCAATTCCAGCTGATGGTATGCGTTTCTCATGTCTAGTTTGCTGAATACCGTAGATCCATTCAGGTCAGAGATGAGGTCATCAAGGGTAGGCATTGGGTGCTTCTCTCGCTTGATGGCTTTGTTTGCTTCTCGCATGTCGACGCACACGCGAACCCCACCTGATTTCTTTGGGACGACGACGATCGGGCTGACCCATGGTGTAGGTCCGTTGACCTTCTCGATGATGTCCATTTCTTCAAGCCTGTCGAGTTCTTCTTCTACATCTCTGCGGACATGGAAGGGTATTCGCCTGTGTCTCTGGGCTACCGGAGCGATGTTCTCATCGATGTGGAGCTTGATGATGATGTCTTTGATCTTTCCGAGCTCACTATCAAAGAGTGTGTTGTATTTCTCGGCCACTGGCGGCACTTTTGCTGTGGAGACTGTGAACGAAAACTGGATCATGTTCATGGCCTGGGCAGTTGTAGCGCTAAGTATGTTGATGGCCTTGGTCTTGTCAATGTCAACAACATAAAAGGTCACTGGCTTGGTCATGTGCTTGAAGCAAATGTCTGTTGTGAAATGTCCTTTCACGGCCAGGGGGGTCTTGGATCCGTAGGGATAGATCAAAGGAGAGGGGTGGTGGAGAGTGACCTTGGGGCACACCTTTGCAAAGGTGTCTGTGTTGATGATGTTGACTGTGGCGCCGGTGTCTACTAGAAATTTGACTGGGGTCTGAAAGAGTTCTGCACTGACCATGGGACTGGCTTTGCTTTGTGAGTTCAGGGTAAAAACTTCTTCACTAGATCCAGCTGATGCGCTGTCCTCCTGTTCTTCTACTGGGGTAAACTGCAGGTGCCTAACTCTCGCCTTAGATTCGCAGACTCTGGCGAAGTGTCCAATTTTGTGGCAAGCGCTGCACTCCTTGCCTCTGGCTGGGCATGTGCTGAAATGTGGTAGATCGCCACCGCAGTATCTGCATCGTTGGCGGTGGCCACCACCACCAGTGGGTTGTCCCCTGGATCCTTTGGTGTCGTTTCGCCCACCTCTGCCATGTCTTGAATATTCTGTGTGATCACCGTAAGCTCCTGTTGGTGATTTCTGGAAGAGTGGGGTCTAATCGTGCTGTATCTGCCTGACCCTCGCTTGATGGCGTTCACTGATGAAGCGCCACTGCTACAGACCTGTTCAATTTCTGCTGCTCGAGCGTCAGACAGTTCTGAGGTACGGGCTTTTGCTAGCACGTTGGCGAGGGTCATGTCATCCTTCAGGGCCTTCCTCCTCACTCTGGAAGAGGAGCATCCTTGAAGAATTTGGGAGGATCTCCCTGTCTGTGTCGTGGAAGTCACATGTGGCTGCCAGGGAACGCAGTCTGGTGTGGAAGGAGTCCATTGATTCACCCTCATTCTGTATTGCTTTGCCTGAATTTGAAGACCTCATATGATGTGTTCCGCTTAGGGGTGAAGTAGTTCGTGAGGGACGTCTTGGCTACGTTGTACTCGTCTGGTACGTTCCCATCATCTGTCTGTCTGACTGCCCCAATCCCCTTCTGTTCATCTGTGAAGCTGTCAAAAATGTCATATGCCTCTTCCCCTATGTAATGGAGAAGCATTGCCTTCTTCTTTTTGTCAGTGTCAATGTCCATTGCACAGAGGAGGTTTTCAAACCTATCAATCCACTTCTTCCAGCGGGGACCAGCCGATTGTTCATCTGTATGCACAATAAACGGGGGAAACGTGGGCATGCTCGACATGATTTTACCTGTGGAGTTTGGCCTTGCGTGGAATCGATCGATAGTTCCTCGTCGCCAATGTAGTGTCTCTAAGGCTATGACTACGTAATGGTTTGTAGGGGATTGTATGCGAACTCGGGACAAACAAAATTCTTGCAATAAACACACGCTGAACAACAGTATTTAGAGAGGAACTGGATGATTGTATTGTGGACACTTGTATACATTGATGCGTGGAGGCTCGCTTCCGCTCAATCCATAATTGCGCCCAAAGCATGCTGGAAAGTTACAGACCAGTCGAGGGTCTCGCATGCAAGAACGAGAGCACACAAACAGCGAAAGTAAAAGTGCATGCTCGATAATGAGATTATGATAGATTCAACAGGCATGATCTCCATAATCGGATGTCTTTATTTTGTCACTGTTCGAGTATCTCCTCTCTAAGCAGTATTGGACACTATTCCATTGTCAACAGCGATTTGTATGGTTGTCAGGTTGGAGATCTATCTATCTATCTATCTATCTACCTATCTGTGTATTTTTTTCCTTGTTTCCCCCCTTCATTTGTTGATTATTGAATATGCATTCTAGTTATGAGTCATCACAAGTTGCAGGTTGTTGTACGATAAACTTCTATGAGGTAACACTGATCGAGTAAATGGCTTTCCTGTTATGTATCATCTACTAGCCTTTCTGTTGCTGTTTTATAATAAACATGAGTTGTAATCAGAATATGATAATAGACTGATCGTACATTAGGCATTTTTTTTTACCCTGACGTGTACACATCCTCGTATCTTTTGTATACTGATGAGGGTTAATAAACTCTGGAAAGCTGGCGCATTTTGTTCATTGTCAGGCTCCGTGTGTACACTTGTGGTCTTCCACTTTACGATCTTTGTTGAGGTCGATGTTTCTTTTGTATACATGAATGAAAACCTGATCTACTGTCGTACAAACAGTCTTCTCTCGGCCTTGATGAACTTCATAATAATGCTTTCAAGCACATGTCAGAAAACTGCTGTCAGCACGATCTTACATTGAAATAACTGGCCGTATGTGGACCATGGGACCTGACGATGCCTCTGATCGACAACACCCATCATTCCTGCACCTAAACCAGAAAATGCAGTGTCTAGTTCCTTCAATTCAGTCTTGACCAGTTGTGTGAGAAAGTGAAAACATTCGTTCTGATGAAATTGCAGAGAGCTGATCATTTTTTGATGTTGTACATTTATTTCTGCTCTTGTTGAAAAGCTGGTAGTTGCATCTGGCAACCGGAATCAAATGCAAAATAATTATCTACATTTTCCCTCACAAAAGAAACAGTCTTAACAACTAAGAAATAATGATATCAAAACTTTGAAACCCACCTTACAATTCATAAATTGTTTGTAAACAAACAGAAAAATCCTATGACCGAACGTTTGATTTTTTTACCAGTCTTTTGGTTCAGCTAAAAAACAATTATCCCTTTTTACTTTTTTTTTTTTTTTTTAAGAAAAAATGTTACTTGTCAATAAAGAAAAATCATCTTGAAAAAAAGGTCCATCTGGATTTGGCCACAGATTTTGTTAAATGAGCAAAACTGACCACTAGCTTATCTGAACACTGGATTTCACCAGTTGACTATCTCACAAGGTTAAAGAAATGAAGCCTGAAAATAAGAGAAAACTTCTAATTCTCTTAAAAAAAAAAAAAAGAAGTGTAGCCAGTAGAACTACTGTTCTTGGAATTAGACACAGATCAAGTCTCTTCAACAGAGCAGGAGACTGAGGGAGTGTGACAAGCAGCTAAAAGTCAACATACTTTGGGTTTGGCTCCACAACTCTTGCCATAGCGGGTCACAACTGGCTGTGGCATGGCTGGGGTCTGGTCGGTCCGTTTGGTCCATGCTGGTGACCAGTCTGCCTGGTCCGAAGCTTCAGTGCTGGTGAAGACCCGCCGTCGTTGGGGAAAAGGGCTGATGTAGGAACATTGATTCCTGGCAAAGGTTGGGGTATGGGACAGTGAGTGTGAGGAGAGAGGCAGCTGACAGGGTTTGGAAATGGGAATAAACAGATGCAGGGCTGGCTGTTGCCTGATAGTACTGAGTCATGATGGGCGACTGCTTCTCTGCATAGATCTGCGGGTATAGGCAGAAAGGTGGCAGCTTGACTGTGAGTTGCTTGATTTGGGTTCATTGACCAGGATCAAGTGACGTCGGTTGCCTACATAGTCCATTTCACTGGCGGTAACCACGTAAGATCTGGGTGCATAGCTCTCGAAACTTTTGTTTCAGTTCAGCAACACTCTCACGATTTTCTGCAGCTTGTATGACTTCATTGTTGTCATTTCTTATTTCAACAGCGGTAGGTGAACGTTCTTTTCTTCTCAGTGGCTTCTTTCCCAGCTAAATTGAGCAGAATATATGCCCTTGTACGATCATTGTTGTTACCACATGCAGCTTCAATGAAGATGTCAAATTCTGTTTAAAATGTTCTCCAATTATTGGACACATTGCCTCAAATGAAAGTTGTTGGGGTTTGCATAAACCATCCATGGTGACAATCTGAAGCGATCAAAGCTAAGTGCATTTTCGTTATTTTGTCCGTCTTTATTTCACCCGAGGAAGACCTAAGAGGTCGAAACGCGTTGTGTGTTGTCTTGTGACTCGTTTGTCCACGTTTCTCTGGGCGGTTCGCTGACATTTATTTAAGATTCATCCATGGTGTATGGGCATGTAGGGTGCTCGTACTACTAAACCATTGCTGTTTGCGTGGTGAGAAATATAGCGTGGCGTCAGTGGGCAGCTTACGTTAGGTCGGAGTACAGGTGTAGCGTGAGAAACCGAATTGAACAAATGATGTATCAATAGTTGTTTTCCATCGAAAGTCAAATTACACCCACTTTAGTCAGTCTTGGAGCGAGCAGAAGCGAAGGCACCAGAGTTGAAACCACTTCTGACTCCATGAAAATATTGGTTATGATGAAACTGCAATGGGCTAATCATTCTTTGATGGCACATAAGGAGTAAGAGACAGGACAACATTGGGATTCCAGACCTGAGAAATAACCAGAATAACCTAATACAGGACCCTGAAGGAAAAGCGGATTTACTCAACAATCAGTTTTGTTCGGTTTTCTCAAATCCCAAGCCTCTAATTAACGTTAGACTTCATACACCCTGTCACACGTCAACTGAGACAGACTTTACGTTTCTGAGGATCTTCTGATTTACTGCAAATGTGTGTGAACTGGGTAAGTATGCACTAACGAAGTGATACAAGTAAGTAACATGAAGTGTTCTTCTCTGTGTGTGTGTGTGTGTGTGTGTGCGTGCGTGCATGCGTGCGTGCGTACGTGCGTGCGTGCGTGTGTATGTGTGTGGATGTGTGTTGGTGTGTGTGTGTGTGCATGCATGATCTTCGGACCACGTTTAGTTATGCATTTATTTACATCTACTCTCTTACTTGGTAGAAACTGTATTCAATGGTTTGATCGTGATAAAATTTAGCGTCATTCATCTTGGAATTTTTGTAATTGAATTCTTTGAACAATCCTTTTATCAGTATATAAAGCACTAATTATCACTAATTACAATTCTGAAGACATGGCCAGTTCCTTGACATCGGAAATTTTGCCGATCGTTGTAACGCAGATTGACAGCTTTTGCCGTTTGGGGATGATGTTCATGAAACGGGAGAATTGTTTCTGTTAAGTTCGTGTATGGTAGTGTTTGTAATTACTTAGAAAATGCACATGTAAGTTTACCACGGACAACAGACGTGGGCGCGCATACACCCAGAGAGACAAACACACAGACAGACCCCCACACACACATACACACACAAACAGAAACACACACACACACACGCACACACACACACACACACACACACACACACACACACACACACACACAAAGAGAAAAAAAATATGCACAGGTGCAAACACGGACACACACAGGTATTCGCACTGACAGACAGACAGAAAACACACACACCCCCTGACAAGATGGAAAGACAGACGGACAGACACTCACCAAAAAGGTGTGCACGGACTAACACATTCACTACAGAGACACAAGCAAGGACACACAGACACACACAGAGAGACAGACAGACACACAGACAGACGCCCAAACAGTCAGACAGACAGAACAACCGTGCGGGCAAGACACGCATACTTTAACTTTATTATCTACTGCTCTTGTGCGCTCACGATTAATCTATGCTCAAGAAGTCTTTTTCAGCGCTCCACAATATCTGTTAAATAAACTACAGAGTATTGACTGCAAGGCTTACAAACTTGCTCTTGGAGTTCCGCACATACATCTAACATAGGAACATACAGTGAAATCGGAATATTGCCTCTGAATGCATTACGAAAAGCATGTGCTTCAAAATTCATATTAAAGAGTCTTTCACAGGATAACTTCTGTGCAAAAGAAGTATCCTTAAATTCAGAAATAGATTTCGTGAAACGGGACAGAAGAATGCAATCTACAAAATCAATCCAGTCATTTGCCTCTGACCTCCTAAAAGATTCTAATGTAAACGAAACAAAAATTGCTAATAAGCTGTCCTTTTTACCTTTTCCAAGATGGGAGCAAGCCAAAGCTACCTTTGATACAAATTATGCAAATGTGTCCAAAAAAGATCCACCTTATATATTGAAATATGTCATCGATATTCATTTAGAAAATACATACAAAAACTATTTGAAAATCTATACGGATGGTTCAGTGCTAGATAATCTGGATACAGGAGCAGCATTTACAATACCTGATTTAAAAGTGAAAAATTTGTACCATCTTGGTAGAGATTTTTCAATTTTCAGTGCTGAGCTTGTTGCCATTTTGATGTCATTACATCACGTCTTGAGTTTTCCTATTAACTCTTGTCAAATTCTAGTATGCACCGATTCTAAATCGGCCCTTAGCGCTATTAGTCTTCCAATCCAA
>JADBJO010001350.1:0-10000 GCA_016801955.1 Conus betulinus | reverse complement strand
CCTAACCCCTTCCTTTCTCTCTCTCTCTCTCTCTCTCTCTCTCTCTCTCTCTCTCTCTCTCTCTCTCCCCCCCCCCCCTCCCCCGAAACCTGCCCAGTACGGCAGTGGTGTGCACTATTCGCTGAATATCGTTTGCCTCATCATCCACACACAGTGTCTTCGATCCCTGGCAAAAAGGTTCTGCACAAGGCAAAAATGGTTCCAACAAAAACACCGAATCACACAGATTTGCGTCTGTACAAAATGCCTTTTTTTCGTGGCACATTCTTTTCGTTTTGTTTTCTTTCTGTTTTTGTTTGTTTGTTTGTTTTTAGCTTTCTTTTTTCACTCTGGCATACAAACTTGTAGCTTCACTGCGGAGAAGAAAAAAAAAAAAACTACTTTGGGTGGCAGGTATTGGCGGCACGAGGACCGTGACTGCGAGTTGTCAAGGAAGGCTGTTGACATTTGCTGATCTCATTGACGAGTCCTTCTTGTAAAGCCTGCTGACAGTGTCTCAGTTCTGGTGACTTCAACTGCTGTGCTGGAAGGAGGCAGCCGAAATGTACACCGTTGCAGGATACTGAGCTGTGGTGAACTGTATTGCGTTGTGTTGTACTGCATTGCGTTGTGTTGTACTGCATTGCGTTGTGTTGTACTGTATTGCCTCGTGTTGTACTGCATTGCGTTGTGTTGTACTGTATTGCGTTGTGTTGTACTGCATTGCGTCGTATTGTACTGTATTGCGTTGTGTTGTAACTGTATTGCGTTGTGTTATACTGTATCGCGTTGTGTTGAACTGTATTGCGTTGTGTTATACTGTATTGCGTTGTGTTGTACTGTATTGCGTTGTGTTGTACTGTATTGCATTGTGTTATACTGTATCGCGTTGTGTTGAACTGTATTGCGTTGTGTGTTATACTGTATTGCGTTGTGTTGTACTTATTTGCGTTGTGTTGTACCGTATTGCGTTGTGTTATACTGTATCGCGTCGTATTGTACTGTATTGCGTTGTGTTGTACTGTATTGCGTTGTGTTATACTGTATCGCGTTGTGTGTTGTACTGCATTGCGTTGTATTGTACTGCATCGCGTTGTGTTGTACTGCATTGCGTTGTGTTGTACTGTATTGCGTTGTGTTGTACTGCATTGTGTTGTGTTGTACTGCATTGTGTCGTGTTGTACTGTATTGCGTTGTACTGTATTTCGCTGTGTTGTACTGCATTGCGTTGTGTTGTACTGTATTGTGTAGTGTTGTACTGTATTGTGTTGTGTTGTGTAGCGTTGTACTGCATTGCGTTGTGTTGTACTGTATTGTTTAGTGTTGTACTGTATTGTGTAGTGTTGTACAGTATTGCGTTGTGTTGTACTGTATCGTTTTGTGTTTACTGTATTGCATAGTGTTGTACGGTATTGTGTAGTGTTGTACTGTATTGTATTGTATTGTATTGTGTAGTGTTGTACTGTATTGCGTTGTGTGTTGTACTGTATTGTGTTGTGTTTTACTGTATTGTGTTGTGTTGTACTGTATTGCGTTGTGTTGTACTGTACTGTGTAGTGTTGTACTGCATTGCGTTGTGTTGTACTGCATTGCGTTGTGTTGTACTGCACTGTGTAGTGTTGTACTGTATTGTGTTGTGTTGTACTTATTGCGTTGTGTTGTACTGTATTGTATAGTGTTTTACTGTATTGCGGTGTGTTGTACTGTATTGCGTTGTGTTGTACAGCATTGCGTTGTGTTGTACTGTACTGTGTGTGTATTGTGTTGTGTTGCATTATGTTGTATTGTATTGTGTTGTACTGTGTTGTGTCGTGTAGTGTTGTACTGTACTGTGTTGTGTGTGTGTGTTGTATTATATTGCTTTGTATTGTGTTGTATTGAGTTGTGTTGCATTGCGTTGTGTTGTGTGTATTGTATCGCGTTTAGTTGTATTGTGTTCTGTTGTGTTGTACTGTATTGTATTGTGTTTAGTTGTATTGTGTTGTGTTGTGTTGTATTGCCTTGTGTTGTACTGTTTTGCGTTGTGTTGCATGTGTTGTTTGGTATTAATAAGTGTTCTTTTCTCATCACAAGAAATCTCACAGTGTGAAATTTAGGTTGTTTCTCCGCGTAGAGCAGCATATTACCATAGTTTGACGCCATCAATCATAAAATACACCTTTTATTAGCATCAAAAAGTGAACATTGCCACACAACGAAAAATTAAGACTACCCTCTTGAGGCGTATCGCTGACAACTCTAAAATGGACATGGATGAGGGAGATGATCAGCCCAAGACAGACAAGAAAGTAGAAGTGGAAGCTACGTATCAAGACAGGCAGTTACATTAACATCTTAACTGGAAATGAAATGAGGCAAGGAGCAGCAAACAATAAACAATAAACAAGTAGGGTAACTCTTGCTCCCATAAGAAAACCTAACTCAGAGTAACTTTGATTCAAGACTGGCACAGCCTTTTAAACTTGAATAAAGTCCGAAAAATACAAAGACGAACAATCTAATAGTGGAGGAAAAAACAAGCGCAGGCCAGCAACTCAACTGTCTGACTTGGTAAAGATTTGGACTTAAGGTGGGGGTGGGAGGTTTGAAGGTGAGGAAAATGGGTACATGAAATTAAGAAAATATATTATAGATATGAAAACTCTTCACTAGCTGCATGAGGGAACCATCGCAATGCCTCCTGAAGGCAGATCTATTTGTATTGCCTGCTCCTAGGCTTACATATTGAACGCCTAGGGAAATGGCACCGACAGAGCCAAAACAGGCACCCAGTTCCCTACGTCTTGCTTGACGTCGATTGGCTGACTTGTGCTGAGACCTAAGCATGCTGTGGTGTACTTGCATGCCGACGCCTGCCGATTGCTTAAGGCGTGCTAAGGCCTGCAGCAGTCAGTGGTATACTACGTGTCGAAGCCTGTAGGTGTTTGGTGTGTGCTGGGGCTTAATGCGCAGTGTAGTATAGTACATACATAAAGGCCAAAGTATAATGAGGTATACTGTATACTGAACACTGAGGCTTCGTGCCAAAGACTGACACACACAGTCCGCATGTTGAGAGAGAGAGAGAGAGAGAGAGAGAGAGAGAGAGAGAGAGAGAGAGAGAGAGAGAGAGAGAGAGAGAGAGAGATTGGCCTTTAATACGCAATGTTGAAGATTTTAGGCCAAGGCCTGGTCTTACAATCTGCCCTTGTTATATGCACGTTATTTCAACACATATTATTCATACTGACAATTCAGCAGAGCAACACTGTAATACATTTCTACATCGACACAAGTAGACTATTTAAAAAAAAACCCACATAATAATGACATGGTGGCAGTCAAACAAAAGAACCACAAACAAACAAAAAAAAAGAGAGAGAGAGAGAGAGAGAGAGAGAGAGAGAGAGAGAGAGAGAGAGAGAGAGAGAGAGAGACAGACAGACAGACAGACAGACAGACAGACAGACAGACAGACAGACAGATAGGCAGAGACAGAGAGAGACCTTGCGACATACCCCTCTGGCCTGAAGTATTGTAGACGTGTGAGGGAACGTGCGGTCCACTGGCTCTGTCCATTTGTTGCCTACCCCAAATTGATCAGGATCTGTCTGAGGGGGGTGTTTGCCTTGTCCCCTTGTTGACAGGTCCTGTGACGCTATCGGCGTTATCCCTCTTTGTGATAACGATCCACCGGTGGGCTGTCTGCGAGACGACAGTGCAAAACATAAGCGTGGGTTAGTAACATGGTTTACAGGACAGGCGGGTCCTGGGGATTGATGCTCTCCCTATCTCTATGTCTGTCTGTCCGTCCGTGGCATCTGTCTGTATCTGTCTTTCTGGCAGACACATCTATCTTGCATCTGTCTCCGAGGTTCCGTCTGTTTGTCTGTCCGTCTGTCGCTCTGTGTGTCTGTCTCTCTGGTACATGCATTTCATTCTTTATTTCTCTCTCTCTCTCTCTCTCTCTCTCTCTCTCTCTCTCTCTCTCTCTCTCTCTCTCAGTCCTCCCCCTCCCCCCCCCCTCCCCCCCCCCATACACCACCCACACACATGCCAAGTAATGGTTTCACTCCTTACAGCAGTTAATACTGAAAGAAAACCATCCCAAAAGGAGAGAGATCAGGTGTTCTACAGCTAAGACAACACAAAACAAGGGAGCGTATCATCTTTGGGCTGCCGTCATCTCCTTTCCCATCCTCTCTTTACTGGTCTTCTGGACCTCAGTACGTCACCCTTCAGACAGGTTTCACTGTGTGGCAAGTCACTGGTCAGATAGGGTATGACTGTGTGCTATGTCATTGTTCAGGTGGGGTTCACTGTGTGCTATGTCATTGTTCAGGTGGGGGTTCACTGTGTGGTATGTAATTGTTTAGATAGGGGTTCACTGTGTGGTATGTCATTGTTTAGATAGGGGTGCACTGTGTGATATGTCATTGTTCAGATAGAGGTTCACTGTGTGTGGTATGTCATTGTTCAGATAGGGGTTCACTGTGTGGTATGTAATTATTTAGATAGGGGTGCACTGTGTGATATGTCATTGTTCAGATAGGGGTTCACTGTGTGGTATGTCATTGTTCAGACAGGGGTTCACTGTGTGGTATGTCATTGTTCAGATAGGGGTTCACTGTGTCGTATGTCATTGTTTAGATAGGGGTGCACTGTGTGTGGTATGTCATTGTTCAGATAGAGGTTCACTGTGTGGTAGGTCATTGTTCAGATAGGGTTTCACTGTGTGGTATGCCATTGTTCAAATAGGGGTTCACTGTGTGGTATGTCATTGTTCAGATAGGGTTTCACTGTGTGGCATGTCATTGTTCAGGTGGGGTTTCACTGTGTTGTATGTCATTGTTTAGATAGTGGTTCACTGTGTGGTATGTCATTGTTTAGATAGGGGTTCACTGTATGGCATGTCATTGTTCAGATATGGGTTCACTGTGTGGTATGTAATGTTCAGATAGGGGTTCACTGTGTGGTATGTCATTGTTCAGATAGGGGTTCACTTTGTGGTATGCCATTGTTCAGATAAAGGTTCCCTGTGTGGTATGTCTTTGTTCAGGTACGATATGACTGTGTGGCATGTCATTGTTCAGGTAGCGGTTCACTGTGTGGCATGTCATTGTTCAGATAGGGGTTCACTGTGTGGTATGTCATTCTTCAGATAGGGTTTCACTGTGTGGCATGTCATTGTTCAGATAGGGGTTCACTGTGTGGTATGTCATTGTTCAGATAGGCATGAGTGTGGTATGTCATTGTTCAGATAGGGCTTACTGTATCTATCTATCTATCTATCTATCTATCTATCTATCTATCTATCTACTGTGGTATATATATATCTATATATATCTATATCTGTCTATCTATCTATCTATGTGTGTGTGCGTGCATGCGTGCATGCGTGCGTGTGTGTGTGTGTGTGTGTGTGTGTGTGTGTGTGTGTGTGAGAGAGAGAGAGAGAGAGAGAGAGAGAGAGAGAGAGAGAGAGAGAGAGAGAGAGAGAGAGAGAGAGAGAGGCTGATTTCTTCATCTTGATGCACGCCGTTTTGTGACAGGTTTGACTAGAACGCTGTGGTTGATAAAGATGACTGCTTCATCTGCTCGCTCAGCAGGGTAATACATGGGTTGCTGGTCAGCCTGGATGTGAGAATACCTTTGGCTTGGTAGTTGTTGATTTGTTTTAGCTCCTGTTATGAGCATGCATACAATCTGTTGAAAGAAGAGTTCGCAAAGGAAGTCTTGAAGTACTGTTGATGACATGTATGCATGTGTGTATGTATGTATGTATGTACGTATGTATGTAAGTACGTATGTATGTATGTACGTATGTATGTATGTATGTATGTATGTATGTATGTATGTATGTATGTATGTATGTATGTATGTATGCATGTACGCATGTACGCATGTATGCATGCATGCATGCATGCATGCATGCATGCATGCATGCATGTATGTATGTATGTATGTATGTGTGTACGTATGTGTGTACGTATGTGTGTACGTATGTGTGTACGTACGTGTGTGTGTGTGTGTGTGTATGTATGTATGTATGTATGTATGTATGTATGTATGTATGTATGTGTGTACATACGTGTGTATGTATGTATGTATGTATGTATGTATGTATGTATGTATGTATGTATGTATGCATGTATGTGTACGAGTGTGTATGTATGTGTGTATGTATGTATGTATGTATGTATGTATGTATGTATGTATGTATGTATATATATATATGCATATATGTATGCATGTATGTACGTACGTATGAATGTATGTTTGTATGTATGTGTATGTGTGTATGTATGTATGTACGCATGCATGTATGTATGTATCTACGTACGTAAGTACGTACGTACGTACGTACGTACGTGCGTACGTATGTATGTATGTATGTATGTATGTATGTATGTATGTATGTATGTATGTATGTATGTATGCATGTAAGACTGTGTTTCTGTCCTTTTGTTTTTGTATGTCTTCTTGTATGTTTGTCTCTTTGTCTATCCGTCTGTCTATATCTAGCTCTCTCTCTCTCTCTCTCTCTCTCCTCTCTCTCTCTCTCTCTCTCTGTGCGCGCGCGCGTCTGTGTGTGTGTGTGTGTGTGTGTGTGTGCGTGCGTGCGTGCGTGCGTGCGTGTGTGTGTGTGTTTGTGTGCATGCGAGTGCCTCTCTCTTTCTGTATCTGTCAGTGCGAATGTTTATGCTTGTGTGGTGTGTGTGTGTGTGTGTGTGTGTGTGTGTGTGTGTGTGTGTGTGCGCGCGTGCGTGCGTGTGTGTATGCATGCGATTATGAGCACATCTGCAGCATGTATGTGCGCGTGCGTGCGCATGCTTGTATTTGTAAGTGTATGTATGCGTGTGTGTGTATGTGTGTGCGCGCGTGCATTTGCCAGTAGAGCAAAGGTCACAGATAGTAGAGCTGACGTCAAGGCACAGTGTATGATGTGCCAGTTCTCCATATCCTGACATCGGATCTGCACTGGGTATCACATTAGTCAGGCACATTCACCATTTCTTCTGTATTGAGTTCAGCGTTCCTGTGTTCATGGAGAGAGAGAGAGAGAGAGAGAGAGAGAGAGAGAGAGAGAGAGAGAGAGAGAGAGAGAGAGAGAGAGGGACCGTACTTGTTTACAAGCCCCACAGAATATGGCAAATCGACCCGTCTTTGCGTCATTGCAGAGCTCGAAACCAGAGTATCATTTACACCCCGTGGCATTTAACTGAACATTTCCTCCGAGAAATCTGTTTTGGGCTGGCTATATATAGCGTAGGCTGAATGTCATCGGTAGGCCTGGCGTTAATGAGAGAACAAGTGGCTGGGTTTTTTAATGAACATTTTTTTACTACTAACTGAATTCAGGTTTATTTTTCAAGATGTTATACTTCTTTATGTTCTTCTCCTCTCTTTTTTGATTTAAAAAAAATCTTCTTTCTTTCTTTTTTTTTTTCCCTTCTTCTTCTTCTTGCTGCTGCTGCTGCTGCTACTGCGGTTGCTCTTGTTGTTGTTGTGTTGTGTTGATGGTGGTGGTGGTGGAGATGGTGTTCTTGTTCTGGTTGTTGTTGTTGTTGTTGTTCTTCTTCTTCTTCTTCTTCTTCTTCTTCTTTCTTTCTTCTTCTTCTTCTTCTTCTTCTCCTCCTCCTCGTCCTAATCATCATCATCATCAACATCATCAATGTCTTCTTCTTCCTCTTCCTCTTCTTCTTCTTCTTTCTTTCTTCTTCTTCTTCTTCTTCTCTCCTCCCCGTCGTCGTCCTCCTCTCCTCCTCCTCCTCCTCATTATCATCATTATCATCATCATCATCATCATCATCATCATCATCATCATCAACATCATCATCAGTGTCTTCTTCTTCTTCTTCTCTCCTCTTCTTTCTTCTTCTTCTTTCTTCTTCTCTTCTTTTTCTTCTTCTTCTTCTCCTCCTCCCTCATTATCATCATCCATCAACATCATCGATATATACTTCTTCTTCTCTTCTTCTTCTTCTCCTTCTCCTCCTCCTCGTTCGTCCCCCTCCTCCTCCTCCTCCTCCTCATTATCATCATCATCAACATCATGTCAATTCTTCTTCTTCTTTCTCTTTCTTTCTTCTTCTTCTTCTTCTTCTTTTCTTCTTTTCTTCTTCTTCTTCTTCCCTCCTTCTCTCCTCCTCCTCCTCCTCCTCTTCTTTCTCCTCCCTCACCTCTGCAACTTTCTCCTTCTTGTCCTTCCCCTACTCCTCTCCTCCTCTTCTTTTCTCCTCCTCCTTCCTCCTCTCCTCCTCCTTCTCCTTCTTCTGTGTATATGTCGCTGTCTGTCTGTCTGTCTGTCTCTCTTTCCCCTCTGTGTGTATGTGTGTGTGTGTGTGTGTGTGTGTGTGTGTGTGTGTGTGTGTGTGTGTGTGTGTGTGTGTGTGTGTGTGAGAGAGAGAGAGAGAGAGAGAGAGAGAGAGAGAGAGAGAGAGAGAGAGAGAGAGAGGAGAGAGAGAGGCGAGAGAGCAGTGATGAACAAATCTGACCTCTTCGAAATGTCCGACACTACACTTGCTCCCGCCATGCTTTGGCAAAGAAATAGAAAAGGAATAAAGAGAATTCTAGATTAAGCAGAAATTATTGCTGCCAAGACCTAGTAAATGTTGAAATGTTTGTCGTTCTCAGGATCATTTATATATGGAATTCCCTCCACGGAAATGTGGTAACAAACGAAAAAAAATCTCCACTTCAAAATAATTGATCAAGGTTCTTGATTTTGTAAATGTTTATGACCTATCTAAATCGACAAGCATTCGAGTACGCACCTGTAGCGTTCATGCGCACGTATGTGCCTTTGCGCTGCTATTCGTGTTGTGTGTGTGTGTGTGTGTGTGTGTGTGTGTGTGTGTGTGTGTGTGCGTGCGTGCGTGCGTGCGTGCGCGTGCGTGCGTGCGTGCGTGCGTGCACAACAACAGAGATGCTCCAGCAGCTAAAACTCATCTTACCTGATCTGTCGATGGAGCAAAAGATCAAACAGTTACAAATCCCCTGACATATCGGCTTGAACAAATACGTGAAGATGTTCAATATGTTGAACAATAAACTTCTGACTTACTTGTCTAACCTATACACGAAATCAGTCTTAAGAATTCTAGATCAAAAGCAGCGACCGTTGCTGTTGCTGCAAAGACTAAGAACTATGTCAAAATAATTCTGTCATTTGCAGCATTGTAAATATGGAGCACCAGCCCTGTCAGTATCATTGCAAAGGGCAATGCTCTCCCTCCACTTTGAAGGATTTTATTTTCTATCATCCAGGTAGTTGATTTTTGTAACCTTCTATAACCTATTTAAAAAACCAAATTATGAGTTCTTAACCTCCTCTGGATGTTTATGTGCGCATTTGCACTTCCAGTGTGTGTGTGTGTGGGAACATCAAGTGAAAATAAAGAGAAATTAACATGAAAAAAAAAAAATATAAAAATAATAATAAACAATATAAACTAACAACAAAAAATTAGATAAAAATGAAAATAACAATAACGAAGGGGGAGAGAGTGGGGGGTGGGAGGTGGGCTGAGCTTGGAAATATCTATAAATGTACCCCAACATACAAAAATTAGCATGTATAACAGCAGACAGTAAAATGAAAATGACAAAGTACGTACCTAATTTTGAACACACACATACAAGCACGCACGCACACGCACGCACGAGAGAGAGAGAGAGAGAGAGAGAGAGAGAGAGAGATAGAGAGAGAGAGAGAGAGAGAGAGAGAGAGAGAGAGAGCAAGTCACAACATGTAATCATTTTCTCGTAAGACATGAAAATACGTAGAAGAAAACGTACAACAATTAGTATGTATAAAATCAGACGGTAAAATGAATTTGACAAGTATGTACATAATTTGGAACACAAACCCACGCACGTTCGCAGAGAGAGAGAGAGAGAGAGAGAGAGAGAGAGAGGAGAGAGAGAACAGACAGACAGACAGACATACAGACAGACAGACAGACAGACAGACAGACAGACAGGAGAGAGAGAGAGAGGGAGAGAGAGTGAAAAAATAGAGGGCACAACATATAATCAT
>JADBJO010001349.1:437500-442710 GCA_016801955.1 Conus betulinus | reverse complement strand
CACACACCACACCCACATCCACACAAGCGCGTGCACACACACACACACACACACACACACACACACACACACACCCACACCACACACAAGCGCGCGCCTCATACATACAGAGAGACACCACATCCACACAAGCGCGTGCACGCACGCACGCACACACACACACACACACACACACACAACACACACACACACACACACACACTCACACACCACACACCACTCAAACACACACACACACACACACAACACACCACACACACACACACACACACACACACCGCACACACGTTTCGCGGGCTCAAATACAAACAACCAAGCTCATGCGTGTGCACACACACACACACACAACACACACACACACCAACACACACACACACACCACACACACACATACCCACTTTGAGCGCCATCTTTGTTTTTCTTTCTCTATCTTTTCCGTTTCTTTTTTTCTTTCTCCCTCTTCTTTCTTCCTTCTTTCTTCTTATCATTTAACCTTTCTTTCCTTGTTTTTTTTTTCTGTCGTCTGTCCTTCTTTCTTTATTTTCTCTATCGTACCCCCCCCCCCCCCCCCCCCCCCCCGCCCTTTTTTCCATTCATGTCTTCATTCGTCTTTTCCTTCCTCGTGTCTTTCTTTCTTTACCTTTTTCTTTCCTGCTTTCCTTCCTGTTTCTTTCTCTCTCTCTCTCTCCCCCCCCCCCCCCCCACCCTTCCTTCTTTGAGTGTTCCATATTGACGACAGCCACCGATCTCAACATTAAGACATAGAATATAATCAGACATTAATACAATTTTCAAAAGAAAAAAAAAAACGCTAAACATGCAAACACCCCTAAAGAAATCAACGACTTACGTACACACAATTGACAAGCTGCTTTGCAAACATGTCTCAAAGATGACTTATGGACACAACACTTGCCTGTAGACATTTTTCTATCATGCAAGATACAGACTTATTTCATGTAAGATGTAGCGTCCAGAATTTCTAAAGTATGTTAAGTCCTACCTCCTATATCTTAAAATGTTAAAACAGTGAGGTTTGAGAAAGGTTGAAATAAACCGAAATATTGCCATTATCTCATAGGTGTTATGTGGCTTCTATTTTTCATCTTCCTGAAAATGTTAAGATATTTCTATCAACCTTTCTATATTGCTCGCTGTGTTATGTCTCAGTTTTGATCGAAGATGCGTCATTGGGTATATCAGGAGTTTTTTTTTTTTTTATCTCTCTCCTCTCACACGGTACCATTTTCTATTAAATTTCGTGATCCAGTTTTCTCAGGTGACGTTTCCTTTCCAACTCTTTGTTTGCTATAACGTTTCCTTTTTTTTCCCCCTCACGGATTGTTATGTAGTAAGCTTTCTTTCATTTCTTCTACTTATCTATATGGACTGTTCATCCAAGAACTTGTATGATAGAATCTTATCAGTTTATGTGCGTTTGTCGTATCAAAAAATTCCAAATAGAATTAATTTCATATTCAATTTTTCAATCCTACATAATGTTCATATTATTCTTTTAATACGCCTTTTCCTAATCTTCCCCGAAAGGTATTTAGCGAACTGATGAAATTGCCACAGGTAATGTTGAACTGGATCAGGTTCAGATGGGCAAAAAAGACACGAATCCCTGAAGATCACGAATGACTCCCATCTTCTTTGAAACACATTTTGTAACAAGATTGTGATGACACGTTGTAATGTGCAATTTGGGACAAGCATGTCATTACATGTTCTTCTTTACAACCATTTAACTTTATTTCTTGCCGTTTCTGTTCACGTTTGTTTCCTATGTATCACAAAGCTTAATTCATGATCCTCTTTTGGAAAGGAGGCATGATCAGATATGACTTTCTCTTCTTGGGACGTGATTTAATAAACTTTTGATCCATTTGACCCTGGATATAATTTGCAATACTTTTGTTCTTGGATTACAATTATTTTCTTTCATCTAAAATGATTGTTCTAGTTCAACAATTTTTTCGTAGACAATATTCATCCCCCGTAATTTGAATGATGAACTGAATATTACACATTTAAAAAAATATTTTGTCGTTAAGGAAACTCAACTCTTCACAAATAACGTTTTAAACTAGAAATATCTACCTAATATCCAGTTAAAAAAACGTGGCATTATCAAAACTTTATTGACCTTCGATCCTTATTTCTTTCTTCCCTTCTTTCTTAGCTTTTTTCGTCGTTTTTTCTTCCTACTTTTTCTTTTTTTTTCTTTCTTTCTTTTCTTTCTTTTTTTCTTTCTTTCTTTTCCGTTTTCTTTCTTCCTTTCTTTCTTCGTTTCTTCCTTTTCTTTTTTTCTGTCTCCTCCTTTTTCTTTCTTTTCTTTTTTTTCCCCCGTTCGATTTCTTCTTTCTCTTTCTCCTCCTTTCTTTAGGGTTTTATTTTCACCCTTATTGTCTTCCTTTTTCTCATCTCTCTCTCTCTCTTTCTCCCCTTTATATTCTTTCTTTCCTTCCTTCTTTCTCTCTTTCTTCCTGTCCTTTCTTCCCCTTCCTTCACACACAGACTGAGCTGTAGACATGCGGGCAGGAAATCATGGTTACTTGTCAAGCTTTTCCACATTCGGGCTAGCAAACTTATTCCTGTTTCGTGAAAATCAAACTTGTGTCAGTTAAACTCTGGGGTTTCCTGGAAGCAGCGTTTGACGACGGTAGGTTCCGGAACAGGTCCCTGGCCGTCGGCCCCCCCCGAGCCCGAAGCCAGTGGAATGCATATGGAGGGACCCAATCAGGATGCTCGCTAGGGGGGATGGCAATATGGAGGAAACCTTTCAACATAATCAGGTAGATGCGCTTGAAGAAGCCGTGGGCTGTACTCGCATTATTGTGCCGTCTGTTCTTTCTTTCTTCTTTCTTTCTTTTTTCTTTCTTTCTTTCCTTTTCTCTTCTTCGAAATCCTCCCTTTCTTTCTTCTTTGTTTTCATCCCTCTATTTGTCTATCTGCCCGTCTGTCAAGTCTGTTTGTGCGTTTGTCTGTCTGCTTGTCCGTCTGCCTGACAGTCAGTCTGCCTGCCTGCCTGTATTCTGTTCCCTCGGTCTGTCTACGTAAACACACACACACACACACACACACACACACACACACACACACACACACACACACACACACACACACAAAACGCATGCACGCACGCATGCATGCACCACACACGTACGCTTGCACGCACGTTCGTGTGTGTTTGTGCGTGAGAGAGAGAGAGAGAGAGAGAGAGAGAGAGAGAGAGAGAGAGTGTGTGTGTGTGTGTGTGAGAGAGAGAGAGAGAGAGAGAGAGAGATGTGTGTGAGAGAGAGAGAGAGAGAGAGAGACAGAGACAGAGAGACAGAGAGACAGATTAAAAACCGAATAGTAGGGGGAAAAAATGCAGATTCCTCAAATGAATCCGATTACAATTACGATCACAGCGAGTTTGTGGTTTTAAATGAAACGAAACAGATGAGATGATAAACTTAAAGGGACAGACAGAGACAGAGAGAGAGAGAGAGAGAGAGAGAGAGAGAGAGAGAGAGATAGAGAGAGAGAGAGAGAGGGTGTTAAGAATATGGGTGTTAAGAATGCTATTTTTGGATATGACAATTATTCATCAGTTCCGCTTAATTGGTGTTCAAATTGAAACAAATAAGCTATCTAAAACCTTGATGATGATATACATCAAACAAGCTCTGAAGCTTGTCGTCATCAATCCAATTTTGGTTTTTGTGATCCCGTTTGAAACAAGATTAGTCTGGGCGCTATCTCTTCGCCTTTCTGCCTCCGTAAGTGAGTGAGTGAGTGAGTGAGAGAGAGAGAGAGATGTGTGTGTGTGTGTGTGTGTGTGTGTGTGTGTGTGTGTGTGTGTGTGTGTGTGTGTGTGTGTGTGTGAGAGGTCGAGAGAGAGGTCTTGTGTGTGTGTGTGTGTGTGTGCGTGTGGTGTGTGTGTGGTGTGTGTGTGTGTGTGTGTGTGTGTGTGTGTGTGTGTGTGTGTGTGTGTGTGTGTACACGCACACGTTTGTGTCTGTGTGATATGTGTTTGAGTCACAGAGAGAGAGAGAGAGAGAGAGAGGAGAGAGAGAGAGAGAGAGAGAGAGAGAGAGAGAGCAAACAGATAGGGAGATCGCGCGCGAGTGTGTTTGTGTGTGTGTGTGTGTGTGTGTGTGTGTGTGTGTGTGTGTGTGTGTGTGTGTGTGCATGCCTGCATGTGTGCGCGCGCGCCACGTGCATTCGCGCGTTTTGTGTGTGTGTGTGTGTGTGTGTGTGTGTGTGTGTGTGTGTGTGTGCGCGCATTTGTGTGTGTGTGTGTGTGTGGGTGTGTGCATGCCCCTCGCGCGCGCACGCCGCGCGCCACTCTCCTCTCTCTCTCTCCTGTCTCTTCTCTCTCCTCTCTCCCATCCCCCGCCTCTCTCTCTCTCTCTCTCTCTCTCTCTCTTCTCAACGCACGCCTGACATTTTTCGATAAATCCCATCCTATTCAAACTGACGACTGCGATGCTACGCTGCCACTGTTCAACACGGCGGTCACACCCCCCACCTCCACTCATCCTCCATCCCGCCCCCCCCCCCCCCCCCCCCCCCCCCCCCGCACACACACACACACACCTTCCTCCATTTTCCTGCCTGCACATGACACATGGCACGGTGACACACACACACACAGCACCGCTGTCACATGACAGAGAGAGTGTGACCTGGACAAGCAGTCGGTGACATCCGACCACACAAACAGCACAGCATCATGGCAGATCGGCGGTAGAGTAAGTGCCTTCTACGGCTGTACATTCAGGAGAAGAGGTACAGTAAGTGTCTCCTACGGCTGAACACTCAGGAGAAGAGAATTCTAAACAAGTCACAAAGAAGCGTTTATAAAAAAAAAAAAACCAGTACGTACAGACATATTTGAGCATATTTGCGCGAAGAAAAATTGACCAACTTTGCTCTGTTTAATACTTGATACATGAAAATGACTTTCAGTGACAGCACAACTGTTATATCATTTAAAACCAAGCAGATAACCCATGTCAACTGTGCTGTTATGTACGACATCTATTCAACAAACTGACGGGACATCTAGTCAATCAAAGTGACCACATCTAGTCAATCAAACTGACCACATCTAGTCAACAAACTGACGGGACATCTAGTCAAACAAACTGACCACATCTAGTCAATCAAACTGAACACATCTAGTCAATCAAACTGAACACATCTAGTCAATCAAACTG
>JADBJO010001349.1:427500-432500 GCA_016801955.1 Conus betulinus | reverse complement strand
TACGAAACAACGGTAGGTGCTACTGCGTTCCTGAAACGCACACCGACCAGTACCGTCATTCATACTTCCCAAGACAATAACTGAGTGGAACCACCTCGACGAAAACATCGTCCACCAAAAGTCAGTCGACAGTTTCAAGTCGGCTCTGGCAAAAGCCAGAAGCTGATAATATCATCGCGTTGCGCACCCCCACCGTCGCGCCTATGCCAGTAAATGGATGTTTTAGTGACGTACTAATCCAGATCCAGAATATTGCTTTTGCCCAGCGTGCAGATAGCAGTTGTCATCCATGGCCCAACAAAGGTGATCTCCAGTTCCGGGCAGCCAGGCGGCCGTTCGTGTCCTACCACGGCGGGGTGACAAGCACTGGACGTACAGTTTAACGCTGACCTCCACGGCTCAAACTCGTGCACATTGCTCATGTTCACTCTTGTCATCGCATCAGTTATTCGGTACATTAGAATTAATGTAAAACACCCTCCTTCAGACTACTACTACTTCATCTTCTTCAAGATTCTTCATCTTCTTCTTCTTCTCTTCCTCTCTCTCTGTAGCTGTGACAGAGGGGTTATTCATGATTTGCATGTTTTTCATCCCCGTTTTTGGCTTTTCTTCCATCCTTTTCACCCCAATTTGTTGACGTACAGTGTGCATTTGTGTCTGTGCCCAGTTCACTGATAGTGTGCATTTGTGTCTGTGCCCAGATCATTTACATCATTTGTGTCTGTGCCCTGTTCATTGACATCATTTGTGTCTGTGCAGTTCATTTTTACATCATTTGTGTCTGTGCCCTGTTCATTTACATCATCTGTGTCTGTGCCCTGTTCATTGACATCATTTGTGTCTGTGCCCAGTTCATTTACATCATTTGTGTCTGTGCCCAGTCCACTGATAGTGTGCATTTGTGTCTGCCCCAGATCATTTACATCATTTGTGTCTGTGCCCTGTTCATTGACATCATTTGTGTCTGTGCCCAGTTCATTTACATCATTTGTGTCTGTACCCTGTTCATTTACATCATCTGTGTCTGTGCCCTGTTCATTTACATCATTTGTGTCTGTGCCCTGTTCATTTACATCATTTGTGTCTGTGCCCAGTTCATTTACATCATTTGTGTCTGTGCCCTGTCATTTACATCATTTGTGTCTGTGCCCTGTTCATTTACATCATTTGTGTCTGTGCCCAGTTCATTTACATCATTTGTGTCTGTGCCCTGTTCATTTACATCATTTGTGTCTGTGCCCAGTTCATTTACATCATTTGTGTCTGTGCACAGTTCACTGATAGTGTGCATCTGTGTCTGTGCCCAGATCATTTACATCATTTGTGTCTGTGCCCTGTTCATTGACATCATTTGTGTCTGTGCCCAGTTCATTTACATCATCTGTGTCTGTGCCCTGTTCATTTACATCATTTGTGTCTGTGCCCAGAGGGATCGATGTACAAAAAAAAAGCATTATCTATGCTTATCCCACGGTCCTCTTTATATAATTTTTCGTTCGTTCGTTCGTTCGTTCGATCTCTCGACAGCCTCAAACGTTTTGATGTGATATCATTCCTCAATTACTCATGCCCTGACCACGCAGCAAATGATATGCAAAGCTATCTCCGACAAGATTTATCAACTCCGAAATATAAAAACACTCCCCCCCCCCCCCCCCCCCCCCCTCCTCCTCTTCTTCTTTGCCATCCCAAGAGGAAATGATTACACAGCCTGCTCTACTGAAGCGAGATGATGGGATTTCACGCCTACATGCTTCGGGGACACCGGTCTGCTTCGCTGACAAAAACTATCTGCATCGTCCTCACTGGGTCTTCCTGGGAGGAGAATGTGAAGGGCGAGCGGGTGGGAGCGGCGGGTAGGTCGGGTGGTGGGATGGTAGGGACGGGGGTGGGGGTGGGGGTGGGGGGGGGGGTGTGGGGTGGGAGTGTTGTAAGGCGCTCGTGTTTGGGGGAGGGGAAGGGTTGGGGAATGGTGGGGGGGAATGGTAGGGGAGAACCTCACAAAGAGAGAGAGAGAGAGAGAGAGAGAGAGAGAGAGAGAGAGAGAGAGAGAGAGAGAGAGAGAGAGAGAGAGAGAGACAGAGTTGTTGACTGATAATATCAATGGAAGAAGATAACAGGCCGGTCCCTAGTCTTACAACAAACCTTGTCATGCACACGTCTTCTCAATACATACCACTCATGCAGACACAGTAACATAAACATCACTGTAAATGTAATTACGATGCCGACAGAGTGTCTCCGCGTTAATGGAATAATGAAGTAATGCGCAGACAAAGAGGAGGAAACATAAACACATTGAGAGCGAGAGCAAGAGCGAGCAAGCGAGCGAGCGAGCGAGCGAGAGGGAGGGAGGAGGAGGGAGAGAGAGAGAGAGAGAGAGAGAGAGAGAGAGAGAGAGAGAGAGAGAGAGAGAGAGAGAGCTGTCTCCCATGGCCACATTCAAAGTGAAACTTGCATCACAATATTGTTTCTCCAATTATTTTGAGTTACGGACCTTTGCAGAGAGAGAAAGTCTGTAGAAGTGTCTGGCACCGAGAGACACTGACACACCACCTGGCGACGGAAGGGTTCACTCCTACAGACCACGTGACATTCTGACCACATATATAAAGGAATTCCGACGGCCTTTGCGGCCAGTCGATAGGAAGTTTACAGAAGTCGACGAATCGAGTAACATGTATAATTATTGATATTAATACAGAGAAGAGGCAGGGTATTTTTTTTTTTTTTTTTTTTTTTACAAATAAGCTTTAGCCGTCTAATTTCTATTTCATCTTCTTTCCGTAAAAGAAAAAAAAAGACACTTCATCTTCGGTAGAAACAAGACCAATGTTGTCTTCAAGGGTTAGAGGTCAAGTATGACACTTTTTTCCTGATTGGCCGTGGCTGCGTAGCTGCAGACAAGAGAAGACAATCTACCGAAGGAAAGAAGCTGTACGGGTAAGTCCACAGCGTCTTTCCGTCATTTGATTATCTTCTCTTTTTTTTTCCGTCGCGAGCTTCTCTCTATCGGTAGGTTATATTCTCTTACCTGTGGCTATGCTGCCACGGACTTTCTAAAGTATTGTCGGCTACTATGATACCCTCCCCCCCCCTCCACACACACACACACACACACACACACACACACACACACACACACACACCAGTATGAAAAAAATAACCACGTCTTCTGATTGTAGGAACAGCCGACGCGAATTTTGTCTTTACTCGTCTGTGTTCGATTCTTTTGTTTATCCGCTCAACTCATGGGAGGTAAGCTAGCTCTGACAACAAACTAAACGAGAAGAAGAAAGAAGAAGGAAAGAAAGCAGAAGAAGGCGAAGGAGAAGCAGTAAAGAAAAAAAAGAGGAAGACAAAGACGACGAAGAAGTATTGAACCGAAAACTTGATACGAAACAGACAGCACTGGAGGAACCCAGTGAATTGTTCTTCAGAGTGGCGTCCCTTGATGCCTCACGGAGTAAACGGAGATGCAATAGAATCGAAGAGAATAAACCACAAGGTGGATGACGGCCAGGTGAACTGCGCATTCGCCTAGGAAGGAAAGAGACGCGGCCACGCGCCGTTGTCCAGGTCTTGTACAGGTTTCTCCATTCGCTTCTGGGCCCATTCCCTGCCGTCTGGTGTCTGCTGTCAATCACGTTCCTCTGGTTCGAGCGCTTGTCTTTCGAAGGAGACAATAAAACCAAGGTGATGTGTATAGCACACATTAACCGCATGTGAAAGAACAATGAAGTGGTAATCTGGTCAGATTCTGAAAGAAAATCCATTTGCATTGCTCATTGTTTTGTATTTAGTTGTTACCGTTTATAAAAATGAAGGATTGTATCATGATACTGATATGGTTGACAGGCCGTCTCGTAGAAAACTGAAGTGCAATGTGTGAACACAGCTGCAACTCACTGCGGCTCTTTCGTAATCGTTTCTTGTATTCTTTTTGTATGTACACTGTTGCAGGACTAAATGATTTTGTTTAAACGACAGGTTGGACCAAATATACACAGGGCATAAAAAAACAAATGAACAAGGAAATGGATGACGCGATGAGGTCTCTCCAAAGAGGGCAGTTCATTTTTCTTTTTTATACACAGTTGTCTTTTGAGATGATGTGGAATCATACTAAACGATGAACTACACTACGCTTAATACAACACGCGCGATAAAACAGTACAATAAGTACAACACGAAAAAATGTGATACAAGGATAATGCCATAAGGTGATATACATTTAAAAGCAATACAGTTAATTCCAGTCGTAATAAGCTTTCTACACTATTTAAAGACAAGATATAATTTTGAACAGCAAGTTGCAAAAAGCGTTAAGTCTGGTCCAAAACTGCATAAAATGGAAGTTATACCAATCTTTGATAGAAGTGTGACTTTTGGACTTGATGTGCATGTTGAGGGGGACTAGTCTCTCTCTGTGCCACTTAATATGCATGTACGTTTGGATCCCCTGGTGGCTTTGTCGGTGTCTTATCCTCTCTCTCTCTCTCTCTCTCTCTCTCTCTCTCTCTCTCTCTCTCTCTCTCTCTCTCCTGTTGTCTCTGTTTTGCTTCGTTTTGGGCTGTCTGTTTGTATTTAATCATTAAAAAAAAATCCTGCCTTATAATAAGCTAACACAAGGTACGGAAACTGTTTATGGTACCTGGCTGAAATATAAATGTTTGGCTGTTCAAACAATGGTGTGAATCGTATTCTGATGTGAAGTGAAATGCTATGAATTTATGTAAAATGGTTTGTTTTTGCAAGGAGAAAAATGAATAATAAAAAAAGAAACACACTAAACAACAGTAATGCTTTAGAATTTCAATACAACGCAATGGAAATGCAAAACAGTACAATGCGACACATTACAATACAATGCAACACGATACAAACTGCAACGATTCCAGTGCAACGCATTTTCTATTCATACAACCGCGTGTGTCTGCACGTTATGGAGACTTCAAATGATCCCTTCTCACAACATTCCAACGTTTGCAGCAACG
>JADBJO010001349.1:407500-425000 GCA_016801955.1 Conus betulinus | reverse complement strand
GTGTGTGTGTGTGTGTGTGTGTGTATGTGTGTGTGTGTGTGTGCGCGCGCGTGCAAAGGTGCACGAGTGGCGTGTGAGTGTGTGTGTGTGTGTGTGTGTGTGTGTGTGTGTGTGTGTGTGTGTGTGTGTGTGTGTGTGTGTGTAAATGTAAATATGTATACGTACACTTCTGGATCTTCAAATGTATAGACGTGTCTGTTTTAATGTATGTGTGTATTATTTACAAGCGCAAATTCGTTTCTTCTTATTCATAAGCGCAAATGTGTGTTTCTCATGTACATGTTGTGTCTGTATATTAGAGGAATAGAGGGGGTGGGGAGAGGGGCGGTGTTGCTGGGATCGTAGGAATGTGAATGGCTCAGTTCTTTTCCTTCCACGTGTTTCTCTACTTCTTGGTCAAATTTCTGCCTGTTTCTGTAGTCATATTCCCTAACCCCGCCTCAATTCCCCCGATTCCAATTTCATGATTCAAACAAATGCATTTAAGCACATTTTTCTCTTAAAAAAAAAAAAAAACGGAACGGATTGGGGGCAGGAGTGACTTCTTTTTTTTTTTTTTTTTGGGGGGGGGGGGGGGGCGCAGGGGAAGGGGAATGTCGTTTTGAGAAAATCTTTGAACAGCTCACAGCTCAGAATCCCCGTTACTTCGTCATCCATTTGAATTCAGCTGGCTTCCGAATTGCCTCCTACTTGGTATACCCCTGTAGCGCCTTTAATGGATGCGTCTCTTTGAGTGTTGCTCCAGTTTCCTGACCAACACGGCAGGTGTCCGTATGTCTCGGGCCAGACTGGTGATGAATACATTGTGAAAGAAAGCAAAGAACAGGCAACCCTTTTACGTGGTCTCAGATGGAGCTCCACAGTTTAATAATCTTGAGCATCCTCATCCTCACAGATTCTCATCGACAAAACAAAGTCTCGGATTCAGTGGTCCTTCACGCCTAGCCCTCATGATGTTTCAGTGTCCGCTTTCCTCTCCACGACAACGCCTCTAGTGAATTCCTGTCCGGCTCTTCAGTTGATGGAAACTGGCGGTCGAAGAGCATGGTATCGTCCTGACGCTGGTTCCGCGACAAAGCAATGATTGTCGTCAGCAGGAGGGCTCAGTAGGCGGTGCTGTCTGTGTGTTGGATCATGCAACGTTGTGTATGTGGGATCAGAACATGCAATGCTGTGTGTGTGGGATCAGAACATGTATCGCTTGTGTGTGGGATGAAAACATGTATCGCTGTGTATGTGGGATCAGAACATGTATCGCTGTGTATGTGGGATCAGAACATGTATCGCTGTGTATGTGGGATCAGAACATGTATCGCTGTGTGTGGGATCAGTCGGATCAGAACATATATTGCTGAATATCCCCTAGCCCTGCCTCAACTCTGAGCAGCCAGTGCAGTGTCTCCTCTGGTCGGCTGCCTGACGACAACTTGATTCTGACTGCTCCCGGTGGACTTTTGATGCCGAGACAGAACGGCCCGGGTGCAGCTGTGCATAGTGTGGCCAGAATTCTTTGTTTAGGAGTGATGTGTCACTATAGCGGGTAGGGGGGATGGAGGTGGGGGATGGGGGTGGGTGGGGGCACGGGAAAATGAGAGAAGGAAAAGTGTGACACACACGGGAAATGTCAAACACTGTGCCGGCAGCTAATGTCGGCCCAAAACACTACTCTGAAACGAGCGACGGCCCGACGTGGGCTCAGGCAATCAGGTTTGACCGTGAATATGTATACACACATTTCACGCAGCGATGAACCCCACACACTCCACCTCCCCCCCCCCCCCCCCCCCCCCCCCCCCCCCCGCTCTTCTCCCCCTCCCTCAATCTCACACCCCACGTCCGACAGACTGTGGGTAAGAATGTAACAGTTGGTGGTAGTGGTGGTGGCGGTGGTGATGGTGGAGGGAGGGAGGGGCCCCCCCCCCCCCCCCCCCCCGACAGGGAGGGACTAATGGGGCGGGGTGTGAGGGACAATGGCTAATTTCATTTCCCATTCCCCACTCATCAGCGCTCTTCGCCGTGGAGGAAGCGAACCGGCAGTAATCCGAGTTGCGGGTCGTCGTCTTCCCCTCTTATTGATTCTCCTGTTCAAGACGGCTGTCGAAAGTCGCTAGCGTTGTCTGTCTGTCCGTCTGTCCGATTGTCTGTCTGTCTGTCCGATTGTATGACTGTTTGTTTGTCTACTCTCTCTCTCTCTCTCTCTCTCTCTCTCTCTCTCTCTCTCTCTCTCTCCCCCCTAATGGACGTGCGCGCTTGCTTGTCCGCTTTTGTTTAGCCGAGAATAATAGAACTGCGTATTTGTTTACAAATGCAGGGACAAAGATTAAAAATTTTACCAAGACTATGATTAGAAAAAAAAATCTTGTGTTCGACCCTCCCACACTTCTAAGATAAACATTCAAATAAAAAGATCCCTGTTCTGCTGGTCTTCGTAGTGTAAAGTAGGTCTGAAAGGAAATCTTGAACGAGGCATGGAATACTAAATAGTACATATAACAAACAAGTAGGGTGATTCTTGCTACCACGATGAGATAATGACATGCCCCAAACTCCAGAGATTTTACTTACGACACCAAATCGCCTTGCAGAAATCCCAACACAAACGCACGGAACAAACAAGGAGACATCTCCAAAAAGGGATGTTCCAAGAGATCAAAAAGGTCACGCCAGTCTTGAATGAAAATGAATTTGCTTTCGTTCATTTCTCCAGTTTTTGCTGCTGTGTACAGGTGTCGGGGTACAAAGTATATGGGTAAACTTGGAACACCCTTTTTGTCTCCTCGTTTGTTCTACATGGTCTGTGTTGGGATTTCTGCAAGGCGACTTGGTGTCGTAAGCAACATTCATTTCGAGTTACAGGCGTGTGATGTTACCCTGCTTGTTCGATATTTACCGTAGCATAGGTCCTCTCCTCTCTTCGTCCTCCTGCTAAGATGCTTCCTCCCTCGATAATATGACAGATATCAGCGTTGACTTTGAATCTCACTGTAATCTTCAGGGGGCAAGAAAAGTTGTTGTTTCCTGTCATCCAGCCGATCCTAAATTTTGCCATGAGTACTAAACTACAAAACCTTGTTTTTGCTTGTCTAGACCTACCTTGCATGTGTCGCAGCGCAATGATGCGATGCAACAAAAACAAGATCATGGGGAGCAACCGGTTCAGGCTGGATGGAAGGGACCACAAAGCACTGAGGGACTGGACGACAGATCAGAGGAAGAACAGATCCTTCGTCCATTCCTGAACCGGGAGATCGATACAGTTCACCTCATACATCGTTTGAGCAGTATCATAATGCAACGCCATGACGAGACTGGCAGAAGTTGTGTGTACGTCCATGTAGAATGATGTTGATGGCGGTACCACGTTCCACGGCAACTCTGTTCCAAATTTTACCGCTGAAATTACATAATTTTCCAATTTGTTTATAAAGGACCATCATTTTTTTTTTAAATTAAAAAAATCGATACGACTTTAAATGTACGTGGCGACAGACTTCGTTTTTACACAGTCTTTAAACTGATCACTTGACTTGCTTTTGAATGCTAGACTTGACTTGCTTTCGAATGCATTATACATACCTACATACGCCCAAAATCAACACCAACCATTCGCATGCATACACCCAAAAACACCACATGCACACACACACATAACACTTACATACTGTCTAAGATCACTGTTAGGTGGATAGACGTTAAATCAAAGAACGAACGAATGCTAGACTTCACATTTCTAGTTTCTGCAATGTGATTCTGTTTGCGACTTCCCTGCAAACTTGCTGTGGCTTCCATGGTCGGCTTGATTGTTGTAAACAGCATACCTTGACTGAGCTTGCACCTGCACAATGGGAAGGGAGGGGGTAGGGTGGGGCGGGCGTGGATGCGGAGCTAGTGCACGATCTCTCACCACACAGTGTGAGCTAAGGCTGTAGCAGAGCCATCATGAACGCTTCGGGGCAGTCAGGGCTCTGCAGAGCTCCCTGAACCAAGTCGTGCAGAACAGTGGCGCCACGTCCAGCTCAGTTCCCTGGGTCACCCATCCAGCAGTTTTCTTGGGGATCAGAACATGGGGTGGGGGTCCTCCCTCTGCTCTCTCCTCTGATGGCTGGTTGCCGGGAGTCTGGGTCAGTGCACTCCAGAGGTTGAAAAACATTGGAAAAATCACTCCTGCAGCGTTCCTTAACCCTTTCGCAATCACTGTGGCCAATAAAGCTCCAGTTAGGACCGGCGTTGATGCTGCATTTCAGCAGCAATTTAACCCAATGTTAACGTGGAGTTGATGGCGTTTCACTGCAGGGAGAATAGTAAACAAGTTACGGGTGTCAAATTACTAGCATTTTGTTTTACTTTCGTACAAAAGATGAAAAGGATTGCTCAGATATGATGAAGGTGACGAACACTTTATGAGATGGAATGTCACAACAACCAGCCCCGAGTCACGCTGGTGGCAGCGAAAGGGTTGAAACTTAACACTTGCCCTTCCACCTGTGAGAAGCTCACCCCACCATTCAGGTGACAGGCTGAAGCACCGTAAGTCGTGGAAGCTTCTACGCTGGAGATAGCAACAAAACGGCCATGTGCCGTCATAACCGGGGCGTGTTAGCCTGACCTGCAGACAGACACCACGGCAAGAACGAGATCGTATGCTCATCGCTGTCTCCGTCGTGTTGACAACAACATATGAGCCTTCAGCGCGCCTGGCTGAGCATTCAGCGAAGAAGAAACCACAACATCAGGACTCCCGCTGGTTTCTAAGCCGACACCTGATCCCCCGGAGCAGAATTCCAAAGGGTCGTAACTGAGCGTCTGAATCTCTTCAGTTACCTTTCTGCTATGTATCCACTGTCTCCGTTTTGCCTTTGTCAGTCTGGCGCATCGCTCGGCTCGTGCATTCCATTGTTAGCTCACTTGCGTGAACATGCCCGGAGTGCAAGGCAATCAATGTTGGTTATGGCTGTGTGAAGAAATGACGGACGGCGGACGACTCTGTCCATGATCTGCGGGCTCGTGTGGCTAACTTACATCTGTACTGGTACACGCATCGCAGAATTTCACTGACGTGTGCTTCTCTATTCATATAGGGTCGACAGAAGGCTGAAACTTAGTTCTAAGGGGTGTTTTGGGGGCGTCATGATGCACACAACGCACGTCACAATGTCGGCCCGAGTATTAGAATTTTCCTTGTATTCTATGATTACAAATGCAATATCGTCGTGTATCGTGTGACATGTGTGGGACACACCTGCACTGCCACGTCACCACGAACACGGCACTGCGAACAATGGTCGTAAAGTTCCCCCCGGGAAAGACAGTCCACACTGCTTTTCACCCGAAGACATCTCTAATGATGAGAATGTTGAGACGAATCGACGCTTGACAACGCTGCAATGCAATGCAGTGCAGCATATCGTCATACGATGTTACTATGTTGCAACGCGATACAACACATGCAGATCAACCCAAACCAGTCTCATCCAATCCAATACCATGTCATAGTAAGCAATAGAATGTCGTGTACTGCGGTAGCAATATTACGAAATACTACTAACGCACACGCACACGCACACACACACACACACACACACACACACACACACACACACACACACACACACACACAGACACACAGTGACACAGAGAGAGAGAGAGAGAGAGAGAGAGAGAGAGAGAGAGAGAGAGAGCACACGAACAAAACCTCTGATTTTGAAACAGATACACAGGATAACGACGTGGTCATCGTGTTTCGGGATGATACTGTGATTGATAATCAGATGGTCGGTGTTTTTTTTTTTTTTGCATCTTATAAATGTCTCTTGAAAGAAGAAAAAATCAGTGACCACTGAATAAAAGACAGATAAAGGCAATGCCAGTCACATTCCCATGATTTCATCAAGTCATCCTATTATGAGAAAACAGTGGAGACAGAGTATTTCGTATCGATTACAGCCACACACACAAACAAACAAACAAAAAACAGTGCTGAACTTTTATAAATCAAATCACTTACTGGACATCAAAAGAGCAAAACAAATCAACACCCACGATGGTAACACTTAAGAGACATAAGATACGAGCATGATGAATAAGACGTCACATATCGTTGAGCTTATTTCCAATGACCTTTTACATGATGATCACTAATACAGCTAATGGGACTGTTAAACGCCTGATCAGAAGCTGCAATTAATTCTTATTATTCTGATTCTGATTGTGGTTACTTTTCACAATGAACTTGCGGATATAGTGGAGGAAAATGAAAATGACAAAATTCCAAGACACACCATACGTACAAAATCCTTACGCAATCGTTGCTTGACCTAAACTGAAATGCATGAGGGGGAGAATCTACACAAAAAAAAAAAGCAGCGATGAGAAGGATCAGCACAATTTTACGCCCTCAAAATAGAAGCCAGCAGAAAATGTTGGGGCGGGTGGTGTGTGTAGGAGGGCAGGAGTGGATAAAAAAAAAGGAGCAGTGTATGTAATAGCGACAAAGAAAAAGTTTCAACAGTCCGAATCTCAGTCCAACAACTGCGCAAGACATCAATCACCTAGAAACGATCGTTAGAAGGAACACACGTCTCATGCAGCCACGTGACTGCAGGACATAAAATGAAAAAAAAACAAAAACATCCCTCAACCCCCATCCATCCTCCTTGAGACACGAACTCCAGGGCACATTCATTACTCTTACTGCTTCTTGTTTGTGCAGAACACGAAGAAGGAGGAAAAGAAGATGGAGGGTGGGAGGGATGGTTAGAGAGGGGGGGGGGGGGGGGGGGGGGGGGGGGGGGGGGGGGCTTTGACGACGGAAACTGCAGATTGCAGATTCCATTTTGTGCTGACATCGCTGGGAAGGAAGGGTCTGGATGGAGACAGAGCGCAAAACAGGAGGAAAACAGGAGAGGAAAGAGGAAGAGGGAGAGGGAATGGGAGGCGCCGGGGTGGGGTGGGGGCTGGGAGACCCCGGGGTAAGTGAATCAGGCCCATCAAGTGATGGAATTTCCGCCTGGTCCATTGGAAGCGATCGAGGCAAAAAGCCGCGCTCTTCTTCTCGCCACGCTGACCTAATAGGTACAAATCAGCACAAGCTTCCTCCCCCCCCCCCCCCCCCCCACACACACATCCCCGGACTGTTTGTCTCCTAACTACACATCAGGTAACCCAATCCTATCCTCCTGTCTGACCCGCTACGTGACTCTCTCCCTCTTTCACTCAATTACACCCCCCCCATCTCTCCTTCCTTCCCCCTCCCTGCCCCTCTCTTTCACTGCCATCACCAACCCCACTCCCCCCATTGTGAAGCATTCTTGAGGTTCACCTCTTTAAAGGGTCCTTAAAGAACGTGGGTACCCTCTCCCATCCCCCCCTTACACACAGTCTCGAGAAAGGAGAGGAAATAAGCTTTGGTATATCGTCATGACATTCCATTTTCTTTGAACAGAACACTGAAAGTGAAGATAAAGGACAGGTCTTCTTCACAACAGCATGCAGGTCCAGGAATCTATGTTGCACAATGCTGACAGAAGGCATGGACCTCTGTTGTCCAAGATACATCCCCCAAGCTACTTCCCTGGACCATTGGTACCTTACAATAATGATAATGTTTATTTCTATAGCGCGCATTCCATAAAAATGCTCAGCAGCGCTTTATATTTCAAGAATGAGCGAACGGTAAAAGAGAGAGAGCTATAAAAGTCATGCACATTGAAAAAAACACACAGCCTCCAGATATCAAATACTGACTTGCACAAATCAAATGATATAGGGCCAGGAAGGCACTTAATGATGAACGGTCCACCAACTACCTCCACCACCAACGGTTATGGACAACTGCCTGAGCTGAAACACATGGTGATAACATGCCATGAGGCAACCAAGTACTGACTTGTCTTCGATCCCCACCTGGTGGCAAGGATGATTGTAACGTGTGTAGAGGCAGAATTTACACTTTGATAAAAATAATAGTCAGATCTGTGTCTTTCCTTTTTTCCCTTCACCTCATCAGCAAGGCCAGTAAAACAATGCATAAAAGAGTTAAGTTCCAATCATCGCTCAGAACCCTGTGATTTTGAATGCCATTAAAGTTACGGATAAAAGAGCTCTGTTCAACTTATCCACCAATTCCTTGTCATCTTCGACGCAAGAAAAGTTAGTGATAAAAAGAGTTCAGTTTATGTGTCATCATTTTGATCTTAAAATGCCGGCGAAGTTATTGATACATTTTAGTTTGAGTATAACGTTGGACACTTTTAATCTTCACATGCCTATAAAAATACACCTATTCCTTGAGTGTGATCTTGAATGCAGCAAAGTTATGGATAAGAGAGTTCCCGGCTCTTTGTGATCTTATATGCAAGCAACAGCTAGGATACAGGAATTCTGCTGAAGTAACATGTCAGACGATTAGTATCTTCAATGCCAGTAAAGCTTACAGATATGAGCTCTGTCCAAAGAAAACCTCACACCAAACATTTTCCATACTCAAAACACTTTGAAACCAACGTAAGAAATGAGTCCACCATCCTTAAGAGTGACCCAGGCGTGAAAGCAGAAGTAAAACAACATCTACATCACGTTAAATTCCAAATTTCCTCCTTTTCTGTGCCCAGACAAAAAAAGGAAGGAGGGAGATGATGGTTAAGGGGGAAGGGCAGAGGAGAGGACCTACAGCCATAAAGATGGTGAAAGGGAAGAATGGGAAGAGAGGAAAGGGGTAAGAGGGCGGGGGGGGGGGGGGGGGGGGGGGGGGGGGGGGGGGGGGGGGGGGGGGGGGGGGGTGGGGGGGGTAGGGAGCTGAGACCGATTGTTTAGAAACCACCGGCGAGGAACAAGATCCGGGGTAAAATTTGTCCGGAGAGGGAAGAAGACGAAACGCGGGATTAGTGAATCGGGCAGATCAAGTGATGGAATTTCCGCCTGGTCCATTGGAGACGATCGAGGCAAAAAGCCGCGCTCTTCTTCTCGCCGCGCGGACCTAATAGGTACAAATCAGCACAACACAGCTTCCTCCCCCCCACATCCCCGGACTGTTTGTCTCCTAACTACACACCAGGTAATCCGGTCCTGTCGTCCTCCTGCCCGGCCAGCCAGCCCGACTGTCTGTCCATTCCCTCAATTTTCGTCTTCACTTTCTCTCTCCACGCTACATTTCTTTTTTTTTTGTCACCCTTCAGACAGCTTCCCACCACAGATGTTCTCTCTCTCTCTCTCTCTCTCTCTCTCTCTCTCTCTCTCTCTCATATTTCCTTCCAATTCAAATAAACTAAACAGTCGCATCCAGTGTAAGAAACACGGTTCCTGTTTCAAAACAAAAAAAAGGCAGCACTGGAAATCAGGAATGCGCGCACACACAAGCTCGTAGGTACACATGCATGCACCCTCTCTGTGTCTCTGTCTCTGTCTCTCTCTCTCTCACACACACACAAACACCATCCCGTCTTTCCGCCTACCCCTACCCTCAAACAGAACCCAGCAGAAGAGAATGGAACAGAACAGAACACCATAAAGAAGGGCCATGCACCTCACACACAAACACGCCATCATTGCTGCGAGAAACATTCTCATCCCCGCGGCCTTTATTCTCCACTTCTTTTGTATTGCCTTTTTTAGTTTGTGGATGTTGTTGTTGTTACCTTGCTTTTCATTTCTGAATATTGATCTCCTTTTGCCTGCTGTCCGTGCCAGACATGGTAGTGCGGGTGGGACGGTGGACCGATCTAGGGGTGATGGGGTGGGGGGGTGGGGGGGGAGACACTCATCAAGAGGACCAGTGCATACAGTCTCGGTCAAGCTCTTCTGTTTCCAGTTCCGGTTCAACTCAGATAAATGAACTCTCCCCATGGTTGTCAGTTTCCTTCAAATGATGAGTGACAGTTAGGGAAGATATAGGGGAGAAAGAGGAAAGTCAAAAGTACCACAAAAAAGGTTTCATCTGCTATTGGTGATTTATTAATTTGTTTGTCTATTGTGTATTTACTAATTTGTTCATTTTTTTCTATCCATGAACTTCTTTGCATTCCTCATAAAAAAAAAAAAAACGCCAATCATGACTTGCAAAATAAAATCATTAGCATTTTCGAAACTCGAAGAGAGAGAGAGAGAGAGAGAGAGAGAGAGAGAGAGAATGATTCATACAGCGTACTTCAAATCTCTCTTTGTTGAACTGTCTTATCTGTCTGTCAATCCGAATCAGAGATGTACCGTCACAGCAGGCATATGATTCTTTTTCAGCTTCAAGACAAGAAGTGTAACGTCAATCAGAGGCAAATGCCATCATTCTTAGAATCCCTTGTGTCTGGGGATTTTCGCAACAATTTAGTATCAAAACCATTGAGCGCATCGGTTTGCAATTAAGTACACGTGATCTTCAGTATCCAGTTAAGGCCAGACTCGGGCTTTCTGAGCGTAAGCACGCTCCAGTTTAAAATAATCCTTCTTCTACTGGCTACAGAGGACATTTGTGGTCAGCCCAGGCCATTTATATACAGTGCTGTTTACATTTCAGGCAGACTTTTCAACCGCATGCTTCCGCTGTGCAGAACTTTTATAAGAGCCAGCAGCACACCCCACACCTATGTCTCCTCTCATCTATTCTCCTATCTTCAAGCAGAGAAAGAGAAAAAGTTGAAGCAGAAAAAAGAAAGAAATGAAGCAGAAGAGAAAGAATCGAAGCGAGATAGAAAAGAAAGCGAGTAGGCCGTGGGAAGGTTGGTTTTCGCAATCTTTTGGTGTTTTTGCGTTTTGTTGTTTTTTTGTCTGCGTTTTGGTTTTTTGCAATTGTTTGTTTTTTTTTTCTGGTGTGGGGTTTTTTTTTTTTGCTTTTTTGTTTTGTTGTGCAACTCGAGGGGAGCTTGGAAAGGAGGGAGCCGAGGTTACAGTCCCAGTTAGGTTATAGGGGAGTTAGTTAGTTAGTCTGAGTAGCTTTGAGGTAGGTTCGCAGGAAGCGATTGAGGAGTTGAGGTTTATAAGTTAGAGGGGTAGGTGAGTTATTAGAAAGTTATAGAGTTTTTATAGGACTCTGGGGTAAAAGTTAAGTAAAAAAAGACGGGTGTTTTTAAAATTCCAGTGGATGACAGTAACATAATTATTATGAGGACATTTATCTATTTTTTAAATAATTAATAATTTTAAAAGAGCGGGGGAAGCGGAAGGGGGGGGAAGGAGGACAAGGGGTCGTTTGCGCTAGTTTCTTTCACACTCAAAAAAGTTTTTGATATCGCGAAGAATGTTGTGCAGTAGCACCTATTGCCTGTCTTTTAACGCCTTCCTTTGTGACGAGTTTCCTGAGTTCATGGGTGTTTTTATAGGTGCTTCTATAGTGCTAGTACTCACTCGCAGTCTCTGAGGGAGTTACCATTTCTACATTCGTTCGCCAACACGGTCTCTCAACTGGTTCCGGGGGGAAGTGGAGGGGGACGAGAGGGGAGGAGGAGGGTGACAGGGGGGAAACAGAAAAAAGGAAATAAGGGGGGATAGGAGGGGAGGAGCAGAGCTATCACCCTTTTTTTGTGAATGAGCATAATGATCGTGTCAAATTGTGTCATCATTGACGACCACTCAGCCTGGGGAAGTATTCATACAAGAGAAAAAACAAAAACAACACAAAAAACATGACGAGAGAGGAGAGGGGAGCGAGAGAGAGGAGGAAGAGAGGAGGAGAGGGGAGAGGAGACAGAGAGAGGGGGAGAGGAGGAGAGGAGAGAGAGAGAGTAGAGCGGGTGAGAGTTATACACCGCTTAACACTAATTCCTTCACGTTTACGCGACCCAGGGTCCTAAGAAGGAACCAAAACGCGAAATCTTTTTGCTGAGTTTTCTTTTACCTCTTCCTGTTCCAACCCCCTCCACCCCAACCACCACCACACCCCCCTCCCCCCTCACACTACTCTCCAACCAAGCAGCGAGACCAGCGACGAACAGTGCGCTGGAGCGATCAGCAAACAAAGCTATGGTTCCATCTTTAATACGAAACACCCAGAGGCTTGCATCTTCCGTGGAACAGGCGCTCGGCCGACCTCTTCGCGCTTTTGTACCAAAGGCCAGACAGAAGAAGAACGAGTTTCATTGGCGCATTCCATTGAAAGAGAGAGAGAGAGAGAGAGAGGAGAGAGAGAGAGAAGAGGGAGGAACAGATGAGAGAGTGATGAGAGTGGAAGTTGAGGAGAAAAGGAAATTTTTGATTGGTGATTATTCGTGGGCAGGATTTGTTGTTTTGTTCAGTTTTGTAACGAGGAAAAGGAAAAACGCACGGCATGAGTTGAGTCTGGTCTTGGTTGAAGCAAGGTTAGGCATGATGGTGTTCAACAGAAAACTGCAATGGCAGACATATGAGGGAGGTCACTTTGGTATTGGCATGAAGGGGGGGATCACTTTTTGTTGTAGTGTTTGATGGCCAGTCGGTGCAAAACAGTCTGAAGGCATCACCGCCCTGCTACGACACACACACACACACACACACTACTATCTACATTGTGGTAGCCACAGGGCTTTGAGTACAACTCACAATGAACCACCACTTGGTCTGACTACAAACTATTCTATATATTTCCAGGGGGTGGGCGGAATGGAGCCGAGAGTATGGGGGAAGGTGGTCGGGAGCAGGGGACTGAGTAGGCTTCAGTTGTTTTTTTTTTTTTTTTTGTTGTTGTTTTTTTTTTACAGTTATCGCCAAATCACTGTTTTTTTACCCATCTCTCTCTCTCTCTCTCTCTCTCCTCTCTCTCTCTCTCTCTCTCTCTCGTTTCATCTCTTTCCCACTGCTAAGAAACTGTTTTCTGTGTATCAAAGTAATCCATTTAAAAGACGAAGCACTGTTAACCTACCTGTAATTATCTACACAGTGTTTTTTGCGCACACCCAGAAAAGCACAGAGTTTCAACACATGTTTTGCGGGGGTCAGTCCGAGACCGATGAGATCATTGTAAACTGTCTCTTTCAAATACTCTGGCACTAGATCAGAGTCAAAACGATGACTGGGAACACCTGATGTGTCCGTTTCAAAAGTGACCGTAACGACTTCGTTTTGCCATTGTGTTGGGGAACAAAAGCAACAACTGATGTAATAATGTGGTGACGACGACGACGACAACGACGATGATGATGGGGATAATGATGACGACGACGACGACGACGGACAATGGTGTGATGATGATGATGATGATGATGAGGAGGAGGAGGAGGAGGATAGGAGGATGAGGATGATGATAATGATGATGATGATGATGATGTTAATGCTGTTAATATAACGAGATTACCCCTCTGAACATACTGTTTTGCCGTGGAGTTCTGTATATTCCTCCAGCCCGCCACTCATTCCACCCACGGTCAGGGCTGTTGCGCAACAGGAAACGGAAAGAAATGCTTCCCTCCCCTAACACCCTCTACGCTGTAGCAGATGACATGGCCTTGGAAAAGAATCGCTCCATCGGGCCGGATAATGGACGGTCACTGGAGCCCACACATGCGTGCTTGCGCGCGTGCACCTGTGTGTCCATGGCGCGTGCGCGGGTAAACACACTCACACTTTCTCTGTTTCTGTGTTACCACACACACACATACGCGCGCGCGCGCGCGCGCACACACACACACACTTTTCTCTCTCTCTCTCTCTCTCTCTCTCTCTCTCTCACCACACACACACACACACACACACACACACACCACACACACACACACACACACATCACGTCCCGAGGTAGCAAACCACGCGTGATTTCTGAAAAGTGTAAAACAAAAAACTAAACATGGATAGGGAGCATTGATTTGATTGATGCTATCATCAAGAGTGCGTTAGCGCGTGCGAGCAGATGCACACATTCTCTCTCTCTCTCTCTCTCTCCTCTCTCTCTCTACACACACACACACACACACACACACACACACACACACAACACACACACAGACACACACACACACACACACACACACACACACCACGCCCGCACAAATGTGAGCAGCTTATGGAACAAAAACCGTTCGTGGCGCAATGGTTTATTTACGCATGCAGTTATGTTTTTCTCCGTATCATCATGATTATTTTAAAACGATTAGCACAAACGCCAGACCACCGGGGCCGTGTGTAACCACGGATTTCACAGTGACTTACCTCCACAAACAAGCAAGAACACACACACACACACACACACACACACACCACACACACACCACACACACACACACACACACACACACCGACGCGTGGGCCGCCGTTCACGGCTCATCAACCGCTGGTCAATGCATCGCCGCTCTACCGAGTGTCAACCTATCACCAGGCCATATATTACTGCAGTTTCCGCCCCCCTCCTCTTTCCTTCCCTCGTTCTCTTGCCGCCTCTCTCCCTCCACTCTCCACACGTGACGTAAGCCACAACTCGCAGCTAGAGACGAGGTCCAACCTGTAGGGCGCTGGTCCTCTGATGATGGTGCAAGTCTTAATTGAAAATGTGGTGTTACATCCCACCCTCTCCGTCCCCCTCCCACACTCGCACGCTTACGAACGCGCGCGCATACACACACACACACACACACACACACACACACACACACACACGCACGCACGCACGCACGCACACACACACACACACACACACACACACACACACACACACACACACACACGCATATGCACGCACGCACCCAATATATTTATAGACTGCGCAGGTGAATGTCAGAGAGAGAGAGAGAGAGACAGAGAGAGAGACCAGAGAGAGAGAGAGAGAGAGAGAGAGAGAGAGAGAGAGAGAGAGAGAGAGAGAGAGAGAGAGAGAGAGAAAGAATAAAGATGATGTAATGAAAACATGGTTCATGAAATGATAATTCGATGTCAACGCCAAGAGAGGGGAGAGAGAAGGCGGAAGGGTCACACAGAAACATGTTCTATGGGGAAACAGTAACCATGTTAAGGGCAGCAAATAAAATGAGTATAGCTGGTTACACAATTAATTAGATATGGAGAGAGACAGACAGACAGACAGAGAGGGACAGAGACAGAGACAGAGGAGGGGGGGGGGTGAAGGAAGTGTGGGAGAGTGTACAAATCACAGGAAAAATATTACTTTACTAATACCACCGTAGGCCAACATGCATGCGTAGTAGAACATACGATGCTACGGACATGCATACACAATACTCGCACATAAGATGTAAGTGGAACCCTCTGGTAAAGAAAATGTCCGGAAAAAAGAAATTGATGAGGCTCTCACACACACACACACACACACCACACACACACACACACACACACACACACACACACACACAAACACACACCCACACACACACACAACACACACACACGCGCGCGCGCGCGCGCGCGCGCACACACACACACACACATACAGAGAGACAGAGAGAGAGAGAGAGAGAGACCAACCTGTATGTTCAACTGGACGGTAGCATACGAAAAACACAGACCTACAAACACACACCATAAAACTAGATTTCGTATACCGCAGACAAGGGACAGAACTCAAGAACGAGTTTTGCAATAATCACCCTTTAAACCATGTACAGACGCTAGACAAAAAAAAAAAAAAAAAAGACAAAACAACTCTCCAAAAAAAAAAAGAAAAAAACAGACAGAAACAAAGTATACAAACATCGGGGAAAAAAAAAAAAAAAACATGTTCCACACCATACACAGGCCCCAAACTTTGGGGCAACAAAATCCCAAAACGAAATTACAGCCATAATACGATATACGAGGCAGCCATCAAAGCGAAAGCAATCTGTCCTAGCACACAGCACAGCGTGACAAAGCCGCCATCCACATGCAAATTGTGACGAGCGACATGAAAGCCCGTGGACAAGCTTGTGGCGCCCAGCTAGTTCCCGTTTGTTTGGTTAAAGAGTGGAATACATGGGTTTGTGCTGCGCCCTGCAGCCTGGCTGGCTTTGTACTTCAGCAGAATGTCCGTTAGGTGTGATGGATCTGTGTGCCATTTCAGCGTTTCGTTTGACAGTCCCTGGAAAAAAAAATTGTCATGTCTCGTCTCCGTCTGGTCTGTCTCTCTGTCTGTCTCTTCCTCTCTCTCTCCTCTCTCTCTCTCTCTCTCTCTCTCTCTCTCCTCTCTCTCTCTCTCTCTCTCTCTCTGCAGACTTCATCCATGTCAGCCTTCTCCATTCGCTTTGCAGCTGAAAAGAATGACCGTAATGTGTGATGGGAATCAGTGTGTAATTTCAGGGTTTGTTTGGAAGTCCTAAAAATTGTTCCGTCTCAATCTCTGTGTCCGTTTGTCTCTGTCTGTCTGTCTGTCTGTCTGTCTATCTGTCTGTCTCTTTCTCTCTAAGGAGTTAAAAGAATCTCTGTCTGTCTGTCTGTCTGTCTCTCTTTGTTTCCAACAAAATACGCAGTCACACCCTACGCAAGGTTTAGAATCTCTGTCTGTCTGTCTGTCTCTCTTTGTCTCTCTAAGGAGCTAATAAAAAATCTCTGTCTGTCTGTCTGTCTCTCTCTTCTGGATTTGTTTCCAACAAAATACGCAGTCACACCCAACGCAAGGCTCTAACATGTTTCCTATTTCAAGGACAAATAGAGGAGCCAGGGCACACACACACACACACACACACACACACACACACACACACACACACACGCTCACACACACACACACATAAACACACACACACACCACACATAAACACACACACACGCACGCACGTACGCACGCACGCGCGCGCACGCGCGCGCGCGAGCACACACACACACACACACACACACACACACACACACACACACACACACACACACGAGCACCATTCCCTTTTTCCCAATCGACCGCTATCCACGCCCCCTCCCCTCCCCTCCCCCCCTTCCCCTTCCCCTCCCCACTGCTGCTCCCATCACCACCACCACCACCACCCGCGACCCCCCACCCCCCACCCCCCCCCCCCCCGAACCACTCCCAGTACGCTACGACAACACCACGAGACGTGTGAAACGGAAGATCGGCTTTGTTGTGGAGGACGACAGTTTATCTCTGTCGATTTGCTGGCGCACACACACACACACACACACACACACACACACACACACACACACACACACACAAGCTCCCCATCCCCTCCCCCCCCCCCCCCCCCAGCCAGTCCTCCCACCCCCCCCCCCCCCTACCACACCCTCTTCCCTACCAGCACGACCACCACGTCCTCCATTTTCTCCAGCACTGGGGCCGAAAGACAAGACGTTTTATTTCCCGGGCAGATGGTTAGGAGAGGACGGCGGCAGCTGCTTCGTGTGGCATGATGGAAAGGTTGCAGAGAACAAGGCGGCGAGGAAATGACGAGGCCGTGTTCGGAATAAGACTGGACGCTTTAGGTCGGTGGTGGTGTAGGTGGGGGGGGGGGGGGGGATACTTACTGCCTGCTCCCGGGGATGAGAAAGAGAGGAGAGAGAGAGAGAGAGAGAGAGAGAGAGAGAGAGAGTGTGTCAAAGAGAGAGAGAGAGGGGGGGGGGACTGACACACAGACAGAGAGAGAGAGAGAGAGAGAGAGAGTGTGTCAAA
>JADBJO010001349.1:392500-395000 GCA_016801955.1 Conus betulinus | reverse complement strand
ACTGTCCTCATTAAGGAGACTGGATGATGCTGTCCAACGCACGTTGGATTAGAATAGGCACCACTGAATCTGCAGCAGCGCAGTGTCTCCTTTGACGGGCGGCCACACGGCGACTTGACACTGACTGCTCCGGATTGACTACGCCGGAGCTGACGACGAGCAAGGGGGGCGTGGCTGTGAACGGAAACTTCTCCGAACGTAATCTGTGGAGAGCCTGACCTGAAGGAGCAAAGACAAGCAACGCCTGTGCTGAATCATCTGGAGGCATGTCCACAGACTGAAGCCTGTCCAGTACCTCTGAGTGGTTTCTGGAGGTATGGCCTTTAGAACGAAGTGTGTTCCTATGTCTGGTTGGTCTCTGGAGGTATGGCCTTTAGAACGAAGCGTGTTCTATGTCTGGTTGGTGTCTGGAGGTATGGCCTTTAGAACGAAGTGTGTTCTATGTCTGGTTGGTCTCTGGAGGTATGGCCTTAGAACGAAGTGTGTCCTATGTCTGGTTGGTGTCTGGGGGGTATGGCCTTTAGAACGAAGCGTGTTCTATGTCTGGTTGGTGTCTGGAGGTATGGCCTTTAGAACGAAGTGTGTTCTATGTCTGGTTGGTCTCTGGAGGTATGGCCTTTAGAACGAAGTGTGTCCTATGTCTGGTTGGTCTCTGGAGGTATGGCCTTTAGAACGAAGCGTGTGTTCTATGTCTTTGGTTGGTCTCTGGAGGCATGAAGGCCTTTAGAACGAAGTGTGTTCTATGTCTGCTTGGTCTCTGGAGGTATGAAGGCCTTTAGAACGATGTGTGTCCTGTGTCTTTGGTTGGTCTCTGAGGTAAGACACCGTGAAGAAAACATGCACAAGGTCTCTGGTTGGTCTCTGGAGGTATGCCATCATGAAGGAAACATGTCCAAGGTCTCTGGTTGGTCTCTGGAGGTATGCCATCATGAAGGAAACATGTCCAAGGTCTCTGGTTGGTCTCTGGAGGTATGACATCATGAAGGAAACATGTCCAAGGTCTCTGGTTGGTCTCTGGAGGTATGACATCATGAAGGAAACACGTCGAAAGGTCTCTGGTTGGTCTCTGGAGGTATGACATCATGAAGGTTTTAATAAGCAGGTTGTCCCGGAGGCTTTTATTGGTCTCTACAGGTCCCGTGCCTTTTATTGAGAGCAAAGTATGTTCAATGCCTCTGGTTGGTTTCTGGGGAAACAGCCTTGTGAAGAAAGCGTGTCCATGGTCTGTGACAGAACTCTAGGGATACGCACAGTCAAAGAAGAATTCTGCTACACAAATGGGGAACGATCCCTGTTAGGAATAAAAGCGGTAGTTGCAAGATGATATATGGCGCTTGGCAGTACCAAAAACTATGGAACAGAACCGTCGTTGGCAAGAAAAGACATTTTCATATTTTATTTGCCACAGAAAAATGTATGCATCACTTCATTGTCTATTCATGCGTTCCTGATATTTATATGCGCAGATATATTCACTGAAACTCTCTGTGTTAAGACGTCACTGGTAAATTTTCGCGCTTTGAAGGGGGGGGGGGGGGGGGGGGGGGGGGGAAGGAGGGGAAAAATCACAAACCTTTAAGGGAAAAAACTCCATCAAGTGCTGCCCCCTTCCCTCTTCCTCCTGCACCCCCTCTCCCCCAATCATCTCTTCCTTCCTTTTCTTGTTCTCGCTTGCACACACACCACCACCTTCAACAAAACAAACGCTCTCCACCAGTCCCCCCCCCCCCCCCCCCCCCCCCATGTACAAGGCTCCCCCACTCCCAGTGGCCTCCCCCCCCCCAGACACACAGACACACGCCCTCTTCACCCCTCAAAGTACCTGTCGTCTCGCGCGAGGAGGCGGGTAATCGCATCAACCCCGGGAACGGACAGACACACCCCCGCACACTCTTCGCCAGTAACACAGGGGTGCTGGGAGGGCTACATCCACTTCGCTGCTTCTCTCCGGCCCTCCCGATCTCTCCCACCCCCTGCCCTCTACCCCCCCCCCCCCCCCCCCCCTACTCAGTATCATCCGAAAGTATCTCGACCAGGCGTCAGGGGACGGTGTGTGTGTGTGTGTGTGTGTGTGTGTGTGTGTGCAAATGAAGTAGGAGGTGGAAGGAGGAAGGATGTAAAAGGAACAGAATGGGAAGCGAAAATCACAGTCCCTTTGAAAGAAAGGTGTGATGAGAGGCGAGGGGTGGCAGGCGGCGACACGACTTCAACAAGCATGCACTGGAGCATGCACCACCGTTGAACGCGCGAATGAACACACACACAAACACATGCGCATACATACACACGCGCACGCACGTGCGCAGAGAGAGAGAGAGAGAGAGAGAGAGAGAGAGAGAGAGAGAGAGAGAGAGAGAGAGAGAGAGAGATTTGTCATTCAAGGCTAAACGGATTAAGCCCCCGAACAGTTGTGATAATTCACGCCGAGGGGCGTTTCGGGTGGGGGGCCAAAGAGTTTGTGATGCAGATTTCGGAAGCTTGACTTCTGCTAATTGGCGGA
>JADBJO010001349.1:377500-380000 GCA_016801955.1 Conus betulinus | reverse complement strand
TTTCTTTTTCTTTTCTTCTAATTTGTTCCCTTTATTAGCTCTCTACTGTCTCCGTGAGAACATTATCCTCTGACAAAATTGTCCAGCTTATCATTATTATCTTGAAATGAACATAAAAGGCATCTCTCGCTCAGTCCCTGTTTCTCTGTCTCTGTCTCTCTGTGTCTATGTCCGTCTGTCTGTCTCCCTGTCTGAGTGTGTGCGTGCGTTTATGCCTGCGTGTGTGTGTGTGTGTGTGTGTGTGTGTGTGTGTGTGTGTGTGTGTGTGTGTGTGTGTGCGACTAGGGTGGTGCGTGGGTGTATGTGTACATGCGTGCGTGCGTGCGTGCGTGTGTGCGTGCGTGCGCGCGTGCGTGTGTGTGTGTGTGTGTGTGTGTGTGTGTGTGTGTGTGTGTGTGTGTGTGTGTGTGTGTGTGTGTGTGTGTGTGCGTGCGCGCGCGCGCGCGCGCGCGCGTGCGCGTGTGTGTACGCAAATGCAGACACCTGACCTCTATGTAGAACGCGATCGATTTTTCTTTTCAAATCCCAACTAGATTTCTAAAAAGACAGAGAGAGGGACGTGCAAAAAAAAAAAAAAAAAAAAAGGTGAAAGCTTAGGCTTCCTGCCGTCGTTTATTTATCCCCCATGCTGGTGGCCAGAGCAAATTGACAGAAGAAAACAATCGACAACGATAGACTTCTTTTCTTTTGGACTTCCTGCACTGCTCTCCAGCCCTGAGACAACAATGACACAAGTTCCCGATTCATTTCCTCTGGCTGGATGAGAGGGCAAAGGGAGTTGGGGGTAGGGGGCATTGCATGAAAAGACTATAAAAACAAAATTTGTTTTGAACAATGCAACAGTTCCCAACTTGTCTCAATGCGTCCTCGTCAACCTTATGCCGAGGTTGAGCAGAACTCAAGAATGCTGATAGAAGGCGCTTTCAACATCGTATTGTATATTTCAAAACAACTTCGCGTTCTTCAGAATTTGTAATTTTGAAAAAAAATTGCACTTATGTGTCTATACACATATTACCATTTTCCCTTAGTTTTCTAAAGGAAAAGAGATTATCACTGATGTGTCAGTTTGGCAAAGCATGAGAGAGACAATGCGAATGCGAATATTTTTTTTTTATTTATTGAGGGTAAATGGACAAGCTAATAGTTTTTTTTACACACCATGCCCTCAAGAACAACAGCAACAAACAATATCAAAATGAACATATACATGACATACGAAAAAGAAACAATGAACAAGCTTATAACGACGAAACATGACTAACATAAATTGTACTTAGCAACCAAGATTAGGTCACAATTTAGGAATAATATACATTCGAGGAACGGAAAAAGAGAAAGAAAAAAAAAAGAAAAATGAAAAAAAAATTAGAAAGGAGAAAAGAAAAATATAAGTCATACACACACAGACACATACAGACACACGTACGCGTGAACTCTCACACGCACATGCACGCACGCGAGAGGACACACCAGACCTAAACACAATCAAAGCGGTCTCCTTGAGAAACCCTATCGAGAATTATTCCTCCACATGTCATTTGTAAAACTGAATGACATCTGTGTATTTGATCTTACGAAGATATCCCCCAGATATCATTTTTTAAAATTCCCATAAGACATCAAAGTCTTTTAATTTCACGAAAAAATTTCCTCCATATATCATTTTGTTTTTTTTCTCCATACAGTTTTCCTCCATACGTCATTTTAAAATTCTTTTAGAACACCTGTGTGATTCATCTCATGAAAAATGTTCTGCTAGACGTCATTTTAAAAGTTCAAAAGAATACTGTCTTTCATCTCGCGAAAGATGTTCTTCAATATGTCATTTTTTCAGTCTAAGTCTAAAGACATCAATGTATTTCCCTAACAGGATCACTATGGAGTCCAGGGTGAACATTTTCAACCTCTAGCTTATAAAGGGATCTGTGTTTCTTTACCCACTGACATGAATGTTTCGAGCCACAAGCATATACAGACAAATGTCTCTCTTTTATTCGCTTGTGTAAGTATTTCTGGAGACAAGCAAACAGACAGCCTTTTTTTTTTTTTCTTTCTTTTTTTTTTTTTTTTAATCCGCTTACATGAAAACCTTTGGCCACAGACATATACTTAGAAACCTGTTTCCATATCTGCCTAGGTTCTAGCCTTTTTAAGCAAACGTTGAAATCGAAATCCGAATGCAAATTGATGTTTTCCCTGCCATAGGTTTCTCCTCCCCCCCCCCCCCCCCCCCCCCCCCCACCCTTTTTTTTTTTTTTTTTCAAACTGGACTGCAGTCCAGGTGCGTCTTTCAGGTCGGGCTATAACTAGCATGACTCAATTAGTAGACGGTATGAAATGCAGCAAAGACTAACCCAGTGTGGCAGTGAAGAGAGACTGACAAACGAGCAGACAACAGAATTAATGAAAGGGAACGATCACTACCTAGGAACTGCAGCACGAAGCCGACCAGGCGGGATCACTCTGCATGCACAGGAATCCAAGACCGACGAATGTC
>JADBJO010001349.1:362500-367500 GCA_016801955.1 Conus betulinus | reverse complement strand
TTTAATTAAAATGTCCTCCAGACGTCATTTTTTTAAATTTCAAAAGACATAGATATTCGTCACCTCCATTTGTCATATTTCAGTCCAAGTTTAAAGACATTAATGTATTTTATCTGACGGGATCACTATGGAGTCCACAGTATGTGATTTCAGGCACAAGCTTATACAGGGGATACTTGTTTCTTTATCCACTGGTATTAATGTTTCTAGCCACAAGCACACACAGACACAGACACCTTTTTCTGATTCACGTATACGAATGTTTCTAGCCACAAGCAAACAGTAACACTATGTTTTTTTGTTTTTTTTTTTTTTTTCCAAACAACTGATATGAATATTTCTGGCCCACAAACATATACCTAGACACTTGATTCTATATCTGCCTACGTTTCAGACTTATAAATGAAAGCTGAAACAGAAAGCCGAACTCTAGTCAACGCATCTTTTCTCTTTCCACAGAATTATCTTCCCTTTCTTTTCAAAGGAAATATAGCCGCGGTGCAGCTTCCGGGGCTGGCTGGGCTATAAGCAGCATGACTAAACAAGCTGACGGTAAGAAAGGCAGCGAAGAGCTAACCCACTGTGGCAGTGAAAACAGACTGACAAAGGAGCAGACGACAGAATAAATGCAAGGGAAATGATCGCTCCCCAGCAACTGCAGCAATAACGCGACCAGGCGGGATCACTCTGCATGCACATGCATCCATGGCAGACAAATCTCAAACTGTTCCTGGAAGTTACTGATAAAGGGGATATTTGTCCCAGCAACAAAAGAGTTTAGGTGAAGTTTGTCATTTTTGTCTCTTTATGCGTTTACTGCTGGGATTTCGTTTATTTCTTTTTGTTTTGTTTGTTTTTTCTCTCTTCGTTTCTGTTTTCTTTCTCGTACGGCTTTTGTTGTTAATGCTGCGAGCTCTGTTTCAAAACAAAGCCTTTGTTGTTCATGTCGCGTTTTTTGTTTCAGAACGATTTTATTTTGAAACACACACACACACACACACACACACACACACACACACACACACACTTTTCTTTAGATTCCTTTTTAGTTTGGCACACTCCTCTCTCTCCTCTCTCTCTCTCTCTCTCTCTCTCTCTCTCTCTCTCTCTCTCTCTCTCTTTCTGTTTTCTGGTTGTACAGGCAAACTGTCTGTTGAATCTGTCAGTCAGTCTGTCTGTCTGTCACAGTCTCTCTCTTTCTCTCTCTCTTCCAGACTCCAATTCCCTGTTCCATTCACTCTCAACTGTCTTAATAATCTCCCTCACACACACACACACACACACACACACACACACACACACACACACACACACACACACACACACGCACGCACGCACGCACGCACGCACATACACCCACACCCACTAATGTCGCCTCTCTTTTAATTAAAGAGATAGATTGAGAGAGCGAGCAGGAGCAGGCAGTGTACGACAATGCAGGAGCGCTGCAATAAAGGAGACACGTATGCAAATGAAGCGGACCGAAGCCAGCCGAAGCAGTGTCGGCTTTCCGCACACGACTGGCCGACGTGAGCCGTGCGTGAGGGAATAATCTCCCTTTCCAGGCCAGAGTGGATTGGGAATTGTTCAGCTTCACACCTTGTGGTGGAAGTAAAACAAAAAGAGAAGTTAAAACAGAAGAAAAGCGGTGCAGAGTAGAAACAAAGAAAACAGTGCAGGCAAAGAGAGAGAGAGAGAGAGAGAGAGAGAGAGAGAGAGAGGACAGACAGACAGGGACAGAGAGAGGGAGGGAGAAATAGACACAGACAGACATAGATAGGCAGACAGAGAGACGGACTGACACCACAGAGAGAGAGAGAGAGAGAGAGAGAGAGAGAGAGAGAGAGAGAGAGAGAGTGAGAGAGAGTCTTCTCCCCCCCCCAACACACACACACACACACACACACACACACACACACACACACACACACACACACACACACACACACACACACACACACATTCTTTCTCAAAAGGAAAGAAAACCAAGAAGCAAAGGAACGAATAAAGAAGGTTAAAAAAAAAAGGATAGAAGAGTAGTGGCATAAAGCAGAGAGAGAGAGAGAGAGAGAGAGAGAGAGAGAGAGAGAGAGAGAGAGAGAGAGAGACCCCCCCCCCCCCCCCCCCCCCCCCCCACACACACACACACACACACACACACGCACAAACCAAGACAAACACACATTCTTTCAAACACAAAAGAAAAAACGAAAAGAAGCGGCCAAACAGAACCGGTGACTGTTTTCCGACATTTGTGAACATTTCATGGTGAAATTTCGTTTAGAAACGTGAAAAGCAAATGCCCTGTTTCTCCTTTATTCACTCTCGCTTTAAAAAAAAAAAAAAAGGAATTGTGTTCCATTTTATTTCATTTTCACCCACTTTCAAATAATTCTTACCGTATCTCTCCCGCTCCCCCTGGTGTCTACTCCCTCCCTCCCCATGTAAAGTACCCTGCGTATCATTGTGTCTGTTCCGTTTCCTCCTGGTTTCTTTATACCTCTTTTCTATCAGTGGCTAATATTTCCTTTTTTCCTTTTCTAGATGAGAGTAGTTTGTCTCCTTCTTTTTCGCACAGCGGTTTTCTGTTTTGGTTTTGTGGGTTTTTTTTTTTTCACTCCCTAACTGTCGAAGTTTGTCTTCAGCCCCATCGTCTTACTGCATTACACTGTGTGTGTAAGTTTCATCCTCACCACATATGTTTTGGTGTGAACGTTCATGCTGTTTACCTTTTCGGGAAGTGCGTGTCGCCATAGCCTATTTTTTTTTATAAACTATATTTTCCCTCTCTTTTTCATGTTTTACTTTATTTCCTTTCCTTTTTATTTTATTTTTGTTTATTTCATTTTAATTTTGTTTCATTTCATTTCATTTCATTTTCTTTCACCTATTAAACTGAATTTCGCCGAAGCCTCTATGGAAGGACGATAGCATCTCCGTGAAACACACGATACCAAGCTCCAGTGTACACTAGTATATTCTATCGCCTTGAATGAATGGGTCCTCGGGGGCAACTCTGGAAAGAAGAATCGAAGCCATTGAAAGAAAAAAGACACAAACCAACAGACTGGGGCTAGGGGTCCCCAGAAATGAAGTGACAGCCAAAGGCAACATGAAAGGCAAACAAAGTGACAGCCAAAGGCAACATGAAAGGCAAACAAAGTGACAGCGAAAGGCAACATGAAAGGCAAACGAAGTGACAGCCAAAGGCAAAACGAAGTGATGAAAGGCAAACAAAGTGACAGCGAAAGGCAACATGAAAGGCAAACGAAGTGACAGCGAAAGGCAACATGAAAGGCAAACGAAGTGACAGCCAAAGGCAACATGAAAGGCAAAGGGCAACATAGTGACAATGTAGTGAAAGGCAACATGAAAGGCAAACAAAGGCAAACCAAAGTGACAGCCAAAGGTAGTGACATGAAAAGGCAAACGAAAATGTAGTGACAGCCAAAGGCAACATGAAAGGCAAACACGGTAATACAGCAGCTGAAGAAAGAAGAGGACGCCAAGAGAAACCAGAAAGCAGCCCAGCGCGACCAACACGGGGCAGTGGATTACCTGGGAAAACACAATCCAGTGAAATCTCAGCTGGAATGAACGACGGCATACGGAACATCTTAGCTTCAGCTTCATCCTCGGATTTGTGTGTGACCCCCTGTCTTCGAATCTGAACCCGGCGAAAACGGGGAAACAGATGACCATTTTATATCCGCTCTGTCAGGCAAACAAAGAGTGGGACATGTGTGGAGTTCATTAAAAGCAGTGCTTAACCAGAGAAGGTATACATGGAGACACAACCAAGCACTGAGGGAGATCGCACCTGCGGTTCGTGCTGACAGAGGAAACACTTCGCCATCAGAAGCTCCGACGAAAACGTTCTACTCGGCAGAAAGCCACAGACTGTGGTCTGGAATAGACTGACATCAACAGCACGGAACCGGGGTTTTCTGGATGGAATAAAATGACTGGGAATGCACAGCAGAACTTCCCAAATCGGAGAGCCATCCGGAGTACACCGGGAAGAGTGGCTTGAGGCCGGACATTGTACTCCACTCAGAGTCAAAACAATTGATTTTGACTGAACTCGCAGTGCTATGTAAAAGCAGAAGGGATGAAGCTCTCATCTACAAGAATGAGAAGTATGCCAGTCTAGCCAGAGGCTTGAGTCTGGTTTCCAAGCTGAAGTCTAAGGAGGTGTGTAAGCTGATTAGTCCATGATCTCATAAAACAGCTCGAGATTTCTGGTAACAAGAGCATAAGAGCCGGCCCAAAGGCATTTGGCAGAGACAGCTGCAAGAGCTCCAGCTGGATCTGCTCTAGGAGAAACAAACGTCAGCTTCATGCGTCTTTAACTTCCCTACTTCGCACAGGTGTTCGACAACACGGTGGGATAAGACATCCATCTGAAAAGGTAACATCTCGAGATGTCCACCCATCCAGTTACAGCTGGTTCGGATCCCGGTAGCGCGACAATAAAAATGCTGGCGACAGAATAGCATCGATGAGTCATGACCTGGATGCAATCCGACCACCTTAGAGTATAAAGTTCAGGGCCCAAAACACTTGCCTGAGTGGGGTCGGGGGGGGGGGGGGAGGTGGTGGGGGGGGGGGGGGTTTCTCTGAAAACATTCTGCTGTTAACGTCTCACTATACATCTTCCTGTATCTCTGCCACACAAGAATCCTAAGAGCGAGTTTGGATGGAAGAATCCACGCCACAGAAATGAGGTACCATTGTAAGATAATAAGCATCGGATATACAGATCCTGTCACGAATGAACAGGTGCGCCAAACCATCAAACAACACACTGGATCGTATGAGGATCTGTTGACATCGGTCAAGAGAAGAAAACTACGTTGGAATTGCCACAAGATCCGATGGACTTGCCTAAACAAGACTGCAGAAAACTGTTGCGTGGGGGAGACGGGGGCGGGGGGTGGGGGGTGGGGGTGGGGGACAAAGAAAACGATGGACTGACAATATCGCAGATGGGACGAAAG
>JADBJO010001349.1:350000-355000 GCA_016801955.1 Conus betulinus | reverse complement strand
AGAGGTTGTGTAGAGAGGAAAAGTACAAGGTCGGTTAAAAGAAAAAAAAAGCTGGATAGCTTGACAGGCAGAAAGTGCACGACTGAGTGATGCTGTGAAGTTTGCCAGTCTATCTGAAAATCTAAACGTGTGACTCTCTCTCTCTCTCTCTCTCCTCTCTCTCTCTCTGTGTGTGTGTGTGTGTGTGTGTGTGTGTGTGTGTGTGTGTGTGTGTGTGTGTGTGTGTCTGTCTGTCTGTCTGTTTGCACGCGTGTACACTTGTGTGTTTGCACGATTGTGTGTTCATCATCATTATTATTTCTGCATCATCATCTTCAAGAGAGAGGAAACTGAAAGGGCTGGCAAGATAGAAGAGAGCGAGCAAGAGAGAGAGAGAGAGAGAGAGAGAGAGAGAGAGAGAGACAGACAGACAGACAGACAGACAGACAGACAGACAGACAGACCGAGGCAGAAAGAGAGACAAAGACGGTGGGGTTGGGAAGGGAGAGAGTGAGAGAGAGAGAGAGAGAGAGAGAGAGAGAGAGAGAGAGAGAGAGAGAGAGAGAGACAGACAGAGAGACAGACAGACAGACAGACAGACAGACAGACAGACAGACAGACAGCAAGAGGCAGAAAGAGAGAGGCACATTCAACGACATCCCGCTGGCTCACACGCCATCCATTCTTTCAAAGTAAGTTCCATTTCAAGACATGCTGATCGAACTCTTCCGCCAAGCTGCTGCTGTGACGTGTACACCCAACCAGCTCCCCACCATGCTGTCAATCGACTGGGAGAAAAAAAAACTCCACCACGTCAGTAGTTTGTTTTTTGGCTCGTTGGGTTGACTCATCTGGTCAATGAATCGGTCGTTGAGAACTTCTGCTCACGTCCGCTGGGATTGCGTTATCCACTGTTGACCGAACGAGAGGCAGTCCAGACAGGAACGTGACCAACACAAGGGGAGGGGGTGTAGCAGCCCTGCTAGGCGTGTCCAGGTTGTGGTTTGCAGGACGTTGTGTTGCGGGGCTGCATCCGGCAGGGATCACCCAATCTTTGCTTTTCATTTTCCATGACAGGCTCGGTCGAGGACAGGGTTGAATCAGCACAGACTGTATTTATATAAGCGTCCTCGGTCTGTATGTTTTAAAGGGGGGAACTGCCGCCGAAGGAAGAGAATAGTCATCATCTGGAGTGGCTAGTACTTTGGGGACGTAGAAGCAGGAAGAAGGGAATGTGTTCGGGAATTGTGTGGAATGATGGCATGGGGAATGGTGTTGGACGGTTGTCGTCAATACTGTCCCAAACAGCGAGACAGATAGTGGGACTGTGGTAGAAAGGTGTGTCATTGACATATGCAAAGGAACAAGACAGATGAGAGAGGTGTATCGTCCATATTATCCCAGAGAACAAAACCGACAAGAGTGGTATGAAAGGGAGGTGTGTTGTTGATATCATCTCAGATATTAAAGCAATTGAGCGGGGTCTGGTAGAGAGTAGCGTGGCTGATATCAAAGAGATTAAGAGAGATAAGAGGGGTGCGGTACTCAGGGGTCTGGTTGATATCATCCTGAAAAACAAGGCATGACAGTGGGGCGTGGTAAAACGGCGTGATTGACATTATTTCGGGGTCTTAAATGGAAAAAAAGGATGGTGCAGATGAGTGTCGTTGGTATTATATCACTGAACCAGACAGATGAGAGGGCGTAGTGCAGATGAGTATTACTGGTATGGCTTCTGAGAAGTAGTCAGTGTGGGATGGACGGGTTCATTCATATTATCCCAGGGAATAAACTGATGAGAGGGGTGTAGTACAGAGTGGTGATATTGATATTATCCCAATCAACATGAGATACGTAATAATAAAGGGAAGGGTATCATTGACCTTATTTTTAAAAGCAAGGTAGATGTGAATTGTTTGGCAGAAAGGAATACCTCTGACATAATTTCACAGAACTCATCCGACGAGAGGGAAGAGTGTCGTTGGCATTATTTCAAACAAGACAGAGAAGAAGTTGTGGCACAGAGATGTGTCGTTTATATTCCAGAGAACAAGACAGATGTGAGGAGTGTGGTGCAGAGTGCTTTCGTTGTTATTGTCCCAGGGATCAAGACAGATGAGCGAGGTATGCCGCAGAGGTGTATTGTTGATCATATCCCAGAGAACTACAGAGATGATACGGATCATTTGGACTGCGCTAGGCACTGTTTACCAAATGCAAGGCAATCCAGACAGGAACGTGACCAACAAAAGAAGAGGGGTGTAGCTGCCCCCACCAAGCGTGTCCAGACAGCGGCGTGTGGGACGTTGTCTGATGAGTCTACATCCTGCGCAGATCACCCAATCTTCGCTATTCATTTCCATGACTGAGACTCAGTCGAGGATGGAGATTTGTCAGCACAGACAGTATTTGTACAAGCATCCACAGTGGATCTTTGTGTGCTTCTTTATGGGAAAACGACCCCCGAAGGAAGGGAATCGTTACATAAGGGAAGTGGCCAGCACGACCGGGAGGGCAGAAGAGGGAGGAAGGGTTCAACGTGACAGGAATACATGGCGTGGTGGGGTAGTAGGGATGGGACTAGGGGTTGGTGTCGATATCATCCCAGAGAACAAGACAGACGAAAAAAGTGCAGTGGAGCAAGACTTTGTTGATATCCCCCCAAAAAACTAGGCAGATGACAGAGGTGTGGATGGGATGCCATCGATTGTATCATAAGGCTGAAACAGATGAGAGGAGTGTGGCAGAAAGAAGTGTCAATGACATCATCCCTGAAAACCAGACAGATAAGAAGGGTGTGATATGGAGGGGTGTTGTTCATTTCATCCCAGAGCTTCAGACAGATGAGAGGGATGTGTTGATTATCCGGAAGAATTGCGCACAGGAGGCGAGCGTGGGGAAAGATAAGGACTACGGTTGACAATCATGCCACAGAGTAAGAAAAGACAAAAGGTGTAGGGGTAAAGAGGGGGTGTCATTGATATTATCCTAAATACAAACACAGGTGACAGGAGGGTTATACGGAGAGGTGTTATTGATATTATCCCGGAGAACTAACAGGAAAGAGGGTGTGGAAAAACTGGGGTGTCGTTGATATCATCTTAAAGCAGACAGAACGGAGAGGCGTGGTAAAAGAGGATATCAATGACATTGACTGAAGAATTAGACACGGAGAACAGGAGGGGTTGTTAATATAATGCAGGTGAGGGGAGGGGGGAATCTGGACAGTGGGGAATGTGGAAGTTGGCGATTGACACATTTTGTGAATATTGCCAGCCTGTCTGGAGGTCTAAATGTCACGTGTGTGTGTGTGTGTGTGTGTGTGTGTGTGTGTGTGTGTGTGTGTGTGTGTGTGTGTGTGTGTGTGCGTGCTTGCGTGCGTGCGAGCGTGCGCGCACGCGTGTGTGTGTGTGTGTGTGGGGGGGGGGGGGGGGGGGCATGCGCACGTGGTGTGTGTGTGTGTGTGTGTGTGTGTGTGTGTGTGTGTGTGTGTGTGTGTGTGTGTGTGTCATATAGTGTGTTCATCATCATTGTAACCATCATTATCTTCTTCAGGGGAGAGGACAGTCAGGACAGTGACACACACACACACACACACACACACACACACACACACACACACACAGAGAGAGAGAGAGAGAGAGAGAGAGAGAGAGAGAGAGAGACAGAAGGACAGAGACAGACAAACAGACAGACAAACAGACAGACAGACAGACAGACAGACAGAAAGGGGGGGGGGGCGACTGGAGGGGGAAGGGGAGAGACGAAGGAAGGGAAGAATATTCCACAATACCCCACTAAAAAAAACTCCGCCCACTCTTTATTGATAATCTCCATGTCAGACAGGCTGATCGATGTCGTCCAACAAACCACTGCTGTGCTCCATACTTCCAACCCGCTCCCGCAGTGTGCTATCAGCCGCTGGGGAGAAAAAAAAAAAAACAACTTCCACCACGTCACGGTTTGTTTTCGATTCGTTAAGCTGACGCACCCGGCCAACGAACCATCGTTTGGATCCCCTGCTCATGCCCGTTTGGACTGCGTTAACCACTGTTGACCGAACGAGAGGCAGACCAGAGACAGGAACGTGACCAACACAAGGGGGAGGACTGTAGTGGCCCCACTGGGGCAGTCCAGGTCGTGGTGTGTGGGACAGTGTGCGATGAGACTGCATCCAGCAGGGATCGCCCAATCTTTGCTTTTCATTTCCAAGACTGAGACTTGGTCGAGGGCAGGATTTAGTCAGCGCGATTTGTACTAGCTGTCCCCAATGGACTTTCTGTGTCTATTTCTTTAAGGGGGGGTAACGGCCCCAGATGGAAGAGAATGGTCATCATTTGGAGTGGCTAGCACTGTATGGAGGGCACAGGACGGAGGAAGGGGTCAACTGTTATGGAAATATGGCGTAATCAGCTAGGGAGGGGCTGGTGTGGGTGACATCGATGTTATTCAAGACAGCAAGATTGGTAAAAGGGTGTTTTCGTTAAAGGTGTTGTTGATACCATCCACAACATAGGCCGATGATGCAGGTTTGCAAAGAACAAGACGGGCGAGAATGGTGGTGTAACAGGAGGCGTGACGTTGGTATTATCCCAGAGGACATGACAAACGAGAAGTGTGCGTTAGAAAGTGGTGTCATTAATATTATTTCAAAGAACAGACAGACTGGGAGGGTGCGGTAAGCAGGTGTTTCTGGCGACGACCATTTCAATATACAGTTAGAGAACAGGACATGGTTCAGAAGGAAGTCGATGATATTACCTCAGACAACAAGACAGATGAGAGAGGCGTGTATCTAACATTGTCTCTGAGAATAATACAGATGAGAGATATGTAACATACAGGGGTATTGTTAATGTTATCCCTGCACACTAGACAAATGAGGATATGGTACAGAGCAGTGTCAATGAAAATATCCCAAAGAACTCCTTTCCCACACTCATCTCCTTACTATAAGACTTAAAGCTGAAACAAAAACTGTGGTCTGTGTGCTAGCCTTTCGGCGATGACGACATAACGTT
>JADBJO010001349.1:332500-347500 GCA_016801955.1 Conus betulinus | reverse complement strand
AGAGAGAGAGAAAACTTTTCTTCTAACTAGGGAAAACCAAAATCAAAGCAAACGATTAACATCCAGCCGTCAATAGCAAGGAGTCACAGAAAAATACGGAAACAGATGGCATAGAAATAGCACACACACACACACACACACACACACACACACACACACACACACACACACACAGAGAGAGAGAGAGAGAGAGAGAGAGAGAGAGAGAGAGAGAGAGAGACAGACAGAGACAGGGGGACAGAAGAGAGAGAGAGGGGGTAAGAGAGAGAGAGAGAGAGAGAGAGAGAGAGAGAGAGAGAGAGGGGAGGGAGGGAGAGACATACAGAAGAAAAGAAGAAATGATATTACTTTGATGACAGTGCCTCCCTGCCCCATTCCAAAATCCCTATCCACTTTCCGATCATGGCAACTTCGCCCAGAACATGATACACAATGAACGCACTGAAAGACTGTCCCGACTCATTCCCGTCTGTCGCACAGGTACACTGCACACGTACACTCCTCCACAATCAGGTGTCTACCTAACCACCGAGGTACCCATCTAAACACAACACTACCCATCTAACCACTACTGTACCCATCTAATTACAGCGATACCCATCTTACCACAATCCATTTAACCCACTATGGTACCTATCTAAACACAACAATACCCACCACCTAAACACCATGTACCCATCTAAACACAACGATACCCATCTAACGACTATGGTACCCATCTAAATATAATGATATCCATCTTACCACAATCCATTTAACCCACTATGGTACCTATCTAAACACAACGATACTCACCACCTAAACACCATGTACCCATCTAAACACAACGATACCCATCTAACGACTATGGTACCCATCTAAATATAATGATATCCATCTTACCACAATCCATTTAACCCACTATGGTACCTATCTAAACACAACGATACCCACCACCTAAACACCATGTACCCATCTAAACACAACGATACCCATCTAACCACTATGTACCCATCTAAACACAACGATATCCATCCAACCACTATGGTACCCATCTAAACACAACGATACCCACCACCTAAATCACATGTACCCATCTAAACACAACGATACCCATCCAACCACTATGGTACCCATCTAAACATAACGATACCCATCTAACCACAATGGCACCCATCTAAATACAACATACCCATCTAATCACCATGGTACCTATCTGAACATAACGATACCCATCTAACCACTATGGCACCCATCTAAATACAACGATACCCATCTAACCACTATGGTACCTATCTGAACACAACGATGTCCATTTAACCCCACTAAGGTACTTATCTAAACACAATGGTACCTATCTAAACACAATGGTACCTATCTAAACACAACAGTACCCATCTTAACACTATGGTACCCACCTAACTAACCACAAAGGTACCCACCTAACAGCAGTGGTATCTACCGAACCTCAAAATGGTCACACCTAGCCACCGTTGTACATGCGTACACCCAGAGATACCTACCTAACCATAATAATATCCACCTAACACAATGGTACACATCTAAGCACAATGGTGCCTACCCACCATAATGGTACCCACTTAATTATAATGATACCCACCTAGCTACAATACTATCCGCCTAACTACAATAATATCCATCTAACCCCTATGATCAGCACTTTACGACAAACGACACCCACCGAAACACATTGATAAATACCGAACCGCAATGACGCCCACCTAATGACAGTTATATCCATCTAACCGCGATGATAACCACCTACCCCAGTGATACCCACCTAACCACAATTATACCCAGCTAACCTCAATTATACCCACCTAACCACAATGATAACCACCTAACCACAACAATAACCACCTAACCACAACGATAACCACCTACCCCAAATGTGACCCACCTAACCACGATAACGCCTTTTTAATCACAGTAGTACCCACCTGACCACAACAGTACCCAACTAACCACAACAGCACCCCACCTACCCACAACAGTACCCACCTAACCACAACCAGCACCCACCTACCCACAACAGTACCACACACCTAACCACAATAGTACCCACCTAACCCACCATGGTACCCACCTACCTAAACACAATGGTACCCATCTAATCACTATGGTACCCACCTAGCCACCATGGTACCCACCCTAACCAGTGGTACCCACCTAATCACTAAGGTACCCACCTAGCCACAGTGGTACCCACCTAATCACAATGGTACCCACCCAACTACAATAGTACCTACGTACCCGAAAGAGTACAAACCTTTCTACAATGATACCCACTTTGCCTCAATCAGACCCACCTAGTAAAAATGTTATAACCCCCACCTCCCACCCCCCTCCCATAAACACAGACACAGTGATCCATCCACATAACTACAATGACACCCCCTTTAAAGACCAAGCTATATTTAATACCCACCGAACTACGACGACGGCCCCATCTAGCCACGATGGTAGCCATCTAACCACAGCAGGACCAGCCAAACCACAACAGTGCCCACCTTAACCACAATAGTCCCTACCTCACCACAAAAGCACCAATCCAATCACAACAGTACCCAATAGTTCTGATGTAACCACAGGAGTACCCACTAACCCATCTAACCACAACGGTACCCGCCACACAACATTCGCCATTGCCATACTCCCCTTCTCCGCAGGAACAAACTTAGAAAGAGGTGTGTGTGTGTGTGTGTGTGTGTGTGTGTGTGTGTGTGTGTGTGTGTGTGTGTGTGTGTGTGTGTGTGTGTGTGTGTGTGAGAGAGAGAGAGAGAGAGAGAGAGAGAGAGAGAGAGAGACCTTGACACACACCTTGACACATATATGGTGTCGAATGTCAGCGTGAACGTAGAACCCTCAGTTCAGTTCAGTGGTTTGTTTTAATGTCTTTTCATCGCCAGATGATATTAGACACTTGTTTAAAATAAAACAAAACAAAAAAATACTTATCTAGTACTTGCAAAGCCACAAGTGATATGTGCATATATGTGTAAGTGAAATACCCTAGTGGCACACCCAAATTGTGATCTTTACAAAAAATAGAACGTAGACATAGTGACGAGAGAGAGAGAGAGAGAGAGAGAGAGAGAGAGAGAGAGAGAGAGAGAGAGAGAGAGAGAGAGAGAGACAAGCAGTCACAGAGACAGAGACAGAAACAGAGAGACAAAGAAAGAGAGAGAGAGTGAGAGAGAGAGAAGCAAAGACCGAAAGCGGAGAGGGGACGGAGATACGAGAGAGAGAGAGAGAGAGAGAGAGAGAGAGAGAGAGAGAGAGAGAGAGAGAGAGGCGGAGGGAGGGTGGTAACGTGTGCGCGGGGGAGGTGGGATGGGGTTGGCTAGTAGTAAGTCTGCCACCACAGGAAATCAACGAAAATTCGACGCGCTCAAAACTGCAGCAACTTCAACTTTCCTGTAAGCAGTCCCGTTTGAATTCTAAACTGGGCTCCAAGCAGACGGTATTTTCAGCTCACGCTGAAGGAAAAACAAAAACAAAAAGAAAACAAAAACAACAAGAACCAAACACACTTTAACGCCCGCACAAAATCTGGAAAGGAAAATCTATCGAACGCTCTTGCAGTTAGTTCTGGAAGAAAAGATTCCACCAAACACGCCTACACTTAATTCTGAAGGGAACCTCCCAAAGGACCGACGTAATCACAACTCCAAATGCCAGCCAGACAGAATACCTTGCGTATTGACGTTTCTCAAAGAAGAAAGAGATGCCGCCCAGCCGATGATCCGCAAACATGGGTGACAGAACGAAAGGGCACCCCGTCACATTGAGGATGCGGCAATATATAAATTCACTGGTAACGATGTTTTCTAAAGGGGGAGAAAGACACAATGAGTGAGTGAATGAGTGTGTGTGTGTGTGTGTGTGTGTGTGTGTGTGTGTGTGTGTGTGTGTGTGTGTGTGTGTGTGTGTGTGTGTGAGAGAGAGAGAGAGAGAGAGAGAGAGAGAGAGACACACAAACACCCACACCTGTCCGCACCCCCCCCCCCCCCACACACACACACACGCACGCACTCACGCACACACACACACACACACACACACACACACACACACACACACATATACCACCGAAAAAGTGTCAACCGCGGTGGGTCAGCGGGTGGCGGCGCAGTGGTCACAGCTGGTAGACTGTAGGCGACAGTCCCGTCCAAGGCATTTAGCCGGGTCCTTTTCAGAATTAGAAATGTTGTGGACTCTAATGAGAGCACTGGGGCCACTCAGCAGAGTTTCATCTAGTACATGGAGGTTTCTGAGAGGGCTGCTTATATTTCCTGATCGATCGACACGTCACGTGTCTATTTCCCTTGGGACTGGTTGACGCCGGGACATCTACCCTGTGAGCAAGAAGCGTGTACAGCCTTGTGGCGAAGTGTCAAAGCTGAACGGATTTTCCACAGCATCGTCTTCGTCATCTTCATTCTCATTTATCATAGTTTTGAAAACGGAGTGACTGAGGGCGGAAAATGAAGCACAATTTAGAAAGAGAGGGGTTAGTTACCGCCAAGGACATAGACAAACGAAGCACAGGACAAGACACAATGCGTTTCGACGTCTTGGGTCTTCTGCAGGCAAAAACAACATTTAACATTTAGGACAGTACGAACAAAGAATGCAGTCACTTACCTTTCCATGTGTAGGAATGAGAAGTGGCTTACAGCGTTCACTAACTACTAATCCCCTGTCTTTCTAAATTTTGCCTCATTTTCCGCCGTCAGTCACTCCATTTTTGTAACATTTAATACTGACTGATACCCTTTGTCGTGTTGTATTTCACGTCACGTCTTCGACTCTCTATGTGTACTTGTGAACGCTGTAAGCCACTTCTTATTTCCTACTAACACATGGAAAGATAAGTGACTGCGTTTTTTTGTTCGTACTGTCCTAAATGTTACATGTTGTTTTTGCCTGAAGAAGACCCAAGAGGTCGAAATACATTGTGTCTTGTCCTGTGCTTCGTTTGTCTATGTCCTTGGCGGTAACTAACCCCCGGTCTTTCTACATTTTGCTTCATTTATCATTAAAAAAAAAAAACATACTGAACGCAGTTGGTGCTCTCTTATTTTCCGAGCCATTTCAGTGGCATTGCAGCCACGCCGCGCACTGCGGTGTCCGCCCACAGCCACAGCCTGGCTGGTCTTACCTCAGCTCTGGCACCGGCAGTCCACAGGGGGCGGTCAGTGTCAAGTCGTCATGAGCGGAGGACACACTGCACTGCTGCCCAGTCTCTTCGGCAGTTTCAAAATGAGGTGACCGAGGGCGGGGAAAATGAGGCAAATGTTAAAAAGAATGGGTATTAGTGCCGTCAGACAATGCAGAGAGATTACAGGACAAAACAGAAAACATTTCGACCTCCTGGGTCTTCTTCGGGCAACAACAAACAACATTTAGGACAATGAAGACGTTTTTATTGTCCTAAATGTTGTTTGGTTTTGCCTGAAGAAGACCTAAGAGGTCGAAACACTTTGGTAGTGTTCAGAGTTGCCTGTTCTGTTCCAACTTAAGCAAGACACTACCCACTACGCTCCTTACTGATAACAATAATTGCTTAGTCGTAGGGCCAGCGTTAATAAGCTCTATCTCCGGAGGGCGCCACCACGTCCGTCCAACGATAGTCCCCATGATTTTGCCCGATACCGGTGACCCGGACAGAAGCTCGTAAAATGCATAGACGTAGAGAAGATATCGAAACTGAGGTTACCTCTGAATTTGAAACATTTTTTATGCGGAGAGTGATGAAGATGATGTTAAGGATTTCCATTCTGGTCTGAGACTGCGTGACAGGGTTGTAGTCTATGCTTACTTTTATACATTCTCCCGGCGTCAACCAGGCCCGAGAGCTACAAAGAGCAGTAGTACTGATCAGGAAATTTGATCAACACTCTCAGAGACAAAGAAGGCAGAAAAAGCTAGGTTTTTCTTACTTTAAAATAGATCTTATCTGCACAAACTTAGCGTTGATATGAAAGATCCTTTTAAACATCTTAAATATTCACTTCTATCAATATCCATACACAACCTTTTCCAGTGTAAAAACGAAGCACTGGAGCAGGAACATTGCGTGCCTGGAAGTTTCTGACTGTTTCGTGACACATTGCCGAGTGATGGTGGATCAACGATTCGTCATTCAAATCATCCATCACTCAATAATTAACCAACGAAAGGAGATGACCATAACAGACTGCAGCCTTACCAAAAAAGCGCACGAAAAAGTTCAACTAACACCCACTTCATACACTGTATGCAAGTCAATGTTCGACAACTCTGACCATTCAAAATGAAAAAAAAAAAAAAAATTAGATCCAAAGTACGCAGGGCACCACACTTTGATTTAAAGCGCATAAAACAATACTCGCTGTCAGCAACTCAAAGCCATCTGGAAAGCACTTGTATGGATGCATATTCTTGCAGTCATTCTTATGTACATGCATTCATAACAATCACACACAATCAAAAATAGATTGTTGAGCGACATACAGAATCTACTTACAATGCCCACCAATTCCAAGTTTTCACTGTGCAATGGAAATCCAAACCTAAGGTCTGTCAAAATAAATAAACAGACTAATAAATAAAATGAACAAATATTTGAAAAAAAGAAAAATTGAAACATTTCCATAATGTTCATCATACTTTTCGCAGCCCGAAACTTCTTGCCCGACAGACGCATGCGCGCGCTTACGCTCCAACGCAAAGGCCACACACACACACACACACACACACACACACACACACACACACACTCACACATCACACATATGGACAAACACATACACGTACGCACGCACACACACACACACACACACACACACACACACACACACACACACACACACGCACACACACACCTCGGGGTGCGTTCCCTGACAACTGATAACAAGTTGACATAAACCGAGTGCTAACGATCAATCCGACACCGGCTTGTAGCCCCCCGTGTCCCCCCTGGGAGCCGGGTGCCTGATATTATGCAAACGGACCCCCATGGACCAGCGGTTTCTCCCAGCCGCTCCGTGCGGGATTGGGTGTCGACCGGTACAATAAATCGCTTCTCAACAGCCCCTGGTGGGATCGAGGCTGGGTGGGTAGCCCCATCCGTGGAAGTGCACCGAGTTCGCTGCCAAGCATTGCGGGTTCAAATCCCGATGGTGCCCCAGGGCAGCAGCACTGGCACTGACGCTGTTGAGTGGTCGTTCAGGACAAAGCAGAACGTTTAAAAAAAGTTACATGTCACATGAAAGTTCGTTCCAATCACATTACATTTCTCAGGCTCGAAGGTGGGGGTGACTGCACCGTTATTGTTATTATTACTATTATCATTATCATCATCATCACTATTATCATTACTGATATTATTATTATCATTATTATTATTGTTGTTATCATTATTATTATTATTATTATTATTGTTATCATATTTATTATTGTTATTACTTTGTTTTTATTTCAACGTATGTTTTCCTTCCTCCTTAATTTGTTTCCCTTTTTTTTTCAGTTTTATTCCGCAGTTTGAATCGACCGAAAATTCACTTCCCACTGAGGTCGAAAAGCTAAGTGAGTACTCGTTTGCTGATATGTTAAATGTTGTTTATACTGCCCGAAGAAGACCAATCGGTCGACCGATACACGTAGTGTCTGCTTTGTAACTGGTTTATTCCATTGGCAGTCCAGTACATGTATTTTTACTTGTGTGTTATCCCATGTTAACTTCAGATGACAGAATTAGACACATAATTTAGACTTATTTTTTGGCTCAGCAACGCACTTAGTTCATTAGGAAGACTTAATTAAGATGACAACAGACGAAAACTGAAGCAACCCCGAAAATTCACCTCAATTGAAACAAGTGCTGGATCTCTAGGGCAAATTGCTATCACAACAGTCTTTAACAAACAAACAAACAAACAACAACCAACCAACCAAAGGAAACACAAACAAACAAACAAACCCCCCAAGACATATGAGTGTTAATTCACTTAGTGGTTATCAGTGTAGTGCCAGGTCCGCTGCACCATACTAATCTCATCTCTCTCTCTCTCTCTCTCTCTCTCTCTCTCTCTCTCTCTCTCTCTCTCTCTCTTTCTCTCTGTGTGGTGTGTGTGTGTGTGTGTGTGTGTGTGTGTGAGTGTGTGTGTGTGTGTGTGTGTGTGTGTGTGTGTGTGTGTGTGTGTGTGTAACCTGAGAGGAACTGCCAAACCCTGTATGGCTCAGGCTAGGCGTTCTAATCGCCCGGCACTGGCGATCGTGGAATTCACACATCTCCGATTATCTGACCAGACTGAACTGGTTGACCTCCGAATGTAATTTGAAAAATCATTTATACGCTCCGCCGAAAAACGTAGACAAACGAATCACAAGACAAAACACGACACGTTTCGACCTCTTAGGTCCTCTTCAGGCAAGATACACAGCACTAAAGACAACAAAGATGAACGAACAATCACTTACTTCCATCCAAAAACGGCGCAAGATGGGCATTAAATCTAAATGTAAAACAATACATCTGTTTTCCAGTGGCAAAGGACAAGGTTCCCCTCAGACTTTCTCCCCCCCCCCACCCCAGCCTCCTCCCGACTCACTCCCCCCCTCGCCCCCCCCCCCCCCCCCCCCCCCCCCCCCCCCCCCCCCCCCATCTTTCCTTTCATCAGACACTTTCCACTCAGTGTCTGTTTCTCTGTGTATGGGTGCCTCTCTCTCTCTCTCTCTGTGCTTGTGTGTGTGTGTGTGTGTGTGTGTGTGTGTGTGTGTGTGTGTGTGTGTGTGTGTGTGTGTGTGTGTGTGTGTGTGTGATACAACGGTTTTTTTTTTCAATTGCAGTCTAGCTGTCTATTTAAAAAAAAAAAGAAAAAACAAGCTGATTGTGAACCTCCGAATCCTCAACACAAGCATACGAGAGAGAGAGAGAGAGAGAGAGAGAGAGAGAGAGAGAGAGAGAGAGAGAGAGAGAGAGAGAGAGAGAGAATATGGCAATACTCTTGATGTAGACAGCACGCTGACGATGTTTCCCTTTGCAAGCTGGTTCTCTTTGCAAGGAAAAAGAACTCAACTGAACTCACAGGCAAACACGCCCTTGTTGCTTCTCCGATTCTCATTTCCCTCCAGGGTAACAAACAGAAACCGCCCTGAAGGACTCCCGGGAGAGCGCTGATCCCTGCTGATGTCCAACGCATCCTGGATTCGTCCTTCCATCCAGATCCGCGCTAATGTTACGGGTCGTTCTGGGCTTACATTTCATCTGTCCATCATGTTTCTTTGATGATATTCGTTTCGGTAATTTTAACTTGACATTGCTCAAAGCAGGATCGGACTCTCCTCCCCTGGAGGGGGGTGGGGGGTGGGGGGGGGGGAGGTGACTTGGGTTCCGGACCTTTTCCTCCTCCGCTTTTAAAAAGAGCTGTGTGTGAGAGAGAGACAGCGAGGCGAGGCAGCGAGACAGACAGACAGACTGACAGAGACACACAGAGAGAGACACACACAGAGCAAGAGCGAGCGACGAGCGAGCGAGCGAGAGAGAGAGAGAGAGAGAGAGAGAGAGAGAGAGAGAGAGAGAGAGAGAGAGAGAGAGAGAGAGAGTTAAAGAAAAGAGAAAACATTCCTACATTTCATCCTAATACCACGGGCGAGCTCTGTGTGGTGTGGACTTGTGCGCATGTGTGTATATAAAACACACATACATCACTCTCTCTCTCTCTCCTCTCTCCCCTCATTCTCTCCTCTCCTCCTCTCACTCCTCTCAACTCTCTCCTCTTTCCTCTCTCTCTCCTACATCTCTCCTCTCCTCTCCTCTCCTCGCCTCTCTCCCCTCTCTCCTCTCGTCTCTCTCTCTCTCTCTCTCTCTCTCTGGGCTCTCTCCCTCTCCTCTCTCCTCCCATCGCCTTCTCTCTCTTTTCTCTCCCCTGTGTCCTGTGAAAAGCTCTCCCTCCAGCGGTGATTCAGTCATTCGACATGATCATCCCCTCCTTCCTCCCTCTCTCTGAAATACTGTGATCAGCGTCTTCTCTCTTTCTCCTAAACTCCTCCAACACTGAGGCCAATAAACGTGTCTATCCCTCCTATCTATCTCCGACATTGTGCTCCTAGCCATAAGTCCTCTCTCCTTTTCTTCCTTGTGTGTGAAAAGCATCATACCAGGCGGTGATAAGTCATTCGACATGATCATGAAGTCCCACAGCCAATGGAAATGCTATAATCTGATGAATTCCGTCCCCCTTCATAAATAAAAACACAAAATGCAGCAATAAATGTATATCAAACAATATCTATCAACATTGTTTAGCAAGCAGAAATGTTCAAAAACAAAACACGACAGGGGGTTGACAAGACGAGGAGAATCAACTACGAAACAAACACATGAATTAAAACAAACGTCCCCCCCCCCCCCCTCCCCGTCAAGACTCTGCCCCCGATTATTCCAAATGGGTCCCCTGACTAACATTTGCACCAGACAAAATGGCGCTGACCGCCTCTTCAAACCCTCTTCGTGGATACTTTTTGCGTGCATATCGCATGCACAAAACTCGACGGAATTTTTTTTTTTTTTTTTTTATCAAACCGGCTCTCCCCATACCACATCACACACCCCCCCCCAAGAGATTCACACACACACACACACACACACACACACACACACACACACACACACACACACACACACACACATACACACACACACACACACACACACACTTACAAGCTGAATAGTCGAAATAGAAAGTTACGTAAAAAAAACCCTGCATATACACATGTTATTCAGCAATGTACGCGTACAAGGTTGAAGTAGCGGACTGGGTGGAAAAAAATCAAATATACAAAATCTATTGAAGCTGTAATTAATAGCGATATCCAACACAAAGTCAGTTTATAACCCTCGCTCTACAAAACGTCTTCTACAAACATAAAGCCAAACGCATTAACAAGACCATGCTATCTAAGACAATGTCTCCAGTACACATATATCTGAGAAACCGAACAAGACAATGTTTAAAAAATTCAAGAATATTTCTATTACGAAATGTATCTACCGATCAGGAACAGGATCGAGTCTTCAAGAAAACGCAATACAATTCCCAGGTAAGTTTGCAACCTCTGCAAAAGTGTACTCATTCATCTTTCAAGATGCAGATTAACGCAATCTACTAAATCAAAAGTCCTACACCCACAACTTTCAGACCTCCATCAGCAATGCCTCATCATCCTCACCACTGGATGGCCAGGAATCATTTCTAACAGCCAGACTAACAACCAGAGGGAAAAAAGCCAACCAAATCTCGCGGACTTAAGAGACACAAAGAAGGAAGTGGGGCTGGACTGCCGACACACTGCGAAAACTTCCTACCACTATCACAGGACATGCACTCGACTGAAACCCACAAAGGGAAGGGAAGGTGGAGAACCTGGACAGACACTGCGCAGGTGCACAGATTCTGACGTGAAGATGGCCCAAAGGAAAAGGGCCAAGCTGGGGTCAGTTCAGAACCGAGTCTGCTGGCTGCACACCAAAAACTGATGTGCCAATGCCTCGCTTAAGGAGTCGAGTTTTTATAGACTGGCGCAATCAGATTGTTTTCAAAATGTTCCTTGTGTCTGAAAGTTGATTCTCCTCGTTTTGTTCCCTATGGCAATCTAGGTACAAGTCAGGAGGTCTCAAGCAGATAGATTGAAATCAAAGGAATGGCACTATTGGGGTCTTCCGCCTGGTGAAAAGATAGGGTCACGGGTGAGTGCAAAGACCTGAAATGTGACGTCAACTACGGGGAAGGTCAGGTATTTGAAGATTCTATGTGATGTCGTCGACGGAAATTCCCCCCTAAAACAAGGGAAGTAATTGGTGGGGAGTTGTTCTTTTGATCAATGACCACTTTAACATCTAATGCTAGCTGAAACTTATGGCAGGCCTCAAAACGCTTACATGGATTATATAGTGATTTTGTGCCACATCCTAACTGCGGCGTGTGGCCTGCTGGAGGTGTGCTGCCGCAGCCCTGTGTTCAGGAAAGAGTGTACAGGTCACACGTAAAGTGAAGTACCCCGAATCATGTCTGACACCACAGCACAGATTCCACACCACTGAAAGTAGCCACAGAAACACCTGCCACAGGTCGGACAAAAAAGCACAACGATATGACGGCATCTCCCACTGGAATTCAGACACAAGGCTTGCTGGCTTCGAGTCCGGAAGCTATGATTCGTGGTAAACAAACCGATGCTACTTTTTTTACGTTTTCATTTTTAGCAGGAAACTGTGGCTGTAAAAAGAGCTGTATCCTAAAATCCGAAAGCAGTCTCCTGCGGACACTGGCCTGCATATATCAAACTGCATCCTCCTTTCTACGGGTACACCAAAGAAAAAGAAGACGATGACGACGACGGCGACGGCGACGACGACGACGCAGCAGCAGCAGCAGCAGCAGCAGCAGCAGCAGCAGCAGCAGCAGCAGCAGCAGCAGAAGAAGAAGAAGATACAGCAGCAACAAAAAGAAGAGAAAGATACAACAAGGAGAAGTTTTCCTGTTGTCATGGAGTTTTTTTCGCGCGATTCCCTTTCTGAATAGATCGGTCTCAACTTGTCCATTTCATCATCGAATGCTTTAGGGCGTCTTATTTTTTCTTTTTATCTTTTCTCTCTTTTTTTTTCTTTCATGTTTTCCCCCTTTTTCTTTTCTTCTTTTTCTCCCCTCTAGAGACTGCGTGTTTGTTATTTGCGTGTGCTACATGCGGCTTCAATAGACGGGACAAATCCAATCAAGAACAGCTTATACATGTGACAGAATGGCAATGTTTGGGGTCAGTTGCATAAAGAGAGAGAGAGAGAGAGAGAGAGAGAGAGAGAGAGAGAGAGAGAGAGAGAGAGAGACTGACACTGACATCTTTAACTGACATAGGCTAATAGCTTTTTTTTGTCAATGGGTGCAATGTCTTTTTTGCGCAGAGAAGAAACCGACAACGAAAGAAAAAGCTGCAAATTAGGCGCCCACACAACTAAGCAAAAAAATAAGAAATTATTTCCATTTCCATCACTCATTTGTGTTTCTTTGTGTATGTTCTAGTACAAAATAGTACAAAATCATTCTCACCCAATAACCACCTTATACATTCAGTATCTAATCGGTGGCAAAGAAGAATCCTTGCAAGATTTAGAAATAAAACACTCGGATTAAATGCTAATAAAAGATGGTATCTAAATGATGGTGCTGGAGATGATTCATGTCAATTACGTAAAGATGTTGCAATTAAGGAAGACGAGTTACATCTTTTGTTCACTTGTCCAGCTTATGGGAACATTAGAAAAAAAATGAAGACTCTTTGATCATAACACAGTCAAGAGTCGAAACTTTGACAATTATTCTGCAAAACAAATGATGAAACATTGTCAATAAAGATGCTGGCAAAATATGTAACAGAAGCTGTAGATACGTGGAAGAAAATTATGAATGAATAAAAGTTCAAAATATTGAGGGGATATCAATTATATTTCTTTTATATTGTTGGGAATACTTGTTTGACCTTGAAGCTTGATGGTTCAGTGAATGGTTTCCCACAATATCAATCCAGATAAATTATATATAAATTATATATCTGTACAGAGACATGTATGAATTGGGAGAAGGGATGATGAGGGTACAAATGCGTGCGTTCAAGTCGATATGAGAGAGAGAGAGAGAGAGAGAGAGAGAGAGAGAGAGAGAGAGAGAGAGAGAGAGAGAGAGAGAGAGAGCGACCGACTACACCTCCCTCCCTCCCCCCCCCCCCCCCCCCCCCCCCCCCCCCCCCCCCCCAAGGAAAAACCGGAATCAGCACAAATTGGGCTTTTTCTTTTAATCTACTCCTGGCTGTCAATAAAACGGACATCATATAAAAAGTACAATAAACAGCTAGCGCAGAAATGACCGGATGGCACAGAATAAATCCAAGAAAAGACGCAGAAAGTAACCTTGGTTCACGCAAGAAAACAAACTACACAAAAAAAAAAAAAATGACCGGAGTGTCAGCATACTAAGTACCAATCAACGCAGGCCATAACTTCGCCTCAGTATCGGTGGTCCTTTCACAGACGAATCCCTTCTCTCTCTTTATGGATTTGTAGCCGTGTCAACAAGACTCTCAACCCTTTAACAAGGTGACCGGAAAAACGCTCCACCGTCGTCGTTGTCAGCGACTACAGTGTGTCCCGAGAGACAATAGCGCTGAGAGTGAGAATGCCGTGGGTTTCCTCTTACCGATCAGACGGTGATCCTTTTTTGTGATGAAAATCGTTGCTGAACATAATTCGGAAAGATTTTCTCTTGGACCTCCAGCCCCTAAAAACAAAACAAAAGAAAACAAAACCACCACCACCACCAACAACGCCACCAACAGCAATCATCTTGTTCTTTTATCAGATGAAAGGGATTTGAAACGGACAGAATCTGACTTAGTTCTGGGCTGTTTAAACGTCGTCTTCGTTTAACATTCTGTCTCTTTTATTTATAAATATTCTGGCTGCATCTTGCGTCCAGTTCCGCTAACATCCTTCTGAAGTGCCCTTGGCGTTCACCTGTTGATAGGCTATTTACACACAAGACAGGCAATGTCGATAGCTATTTACACCACCACAAGACAGGCAATGTCGATAGCTATTTACACCACAAGACAGGCAATGTCGATAGCTATTTACACCACAAGACAGGCAATGTCGATAGCTATTTACACCACAAGACAGGCAATGTCGATAGCTATTTACACCACAAGACAGGCAAGTTCAGCAGCCTGTTGACAGGCTATTCACACCACAAGATGGACAATGTTGATAGACTATTTACACTACAAGACAGGCGAGTTCAGCAGCCTGTTGACAGCAATGTTCACAGGCTATTTACACTACAAGACTGGCAATGTCGATAGCTATTTACACCACAAAACAGGCAATGTTGATGGGCTATTTACACCACACAACAGGCAATTGACAGGCTATCTACACCACACCACAAGACAGACAATGTTGAT
>JADBJO010001349.1:322500-327500 GCA_016801955.1 Conus betulinus | reverse complement strand
GCCACAGTCCTCACAAACGCTTGGGCTCAGTGGTAGAGCACCTACTTCGAATCCAGGCGTCGTATCAAGTTCAAATCCCGCGGGCGCCAAAATAAAAGTTGCCCTTTTTTTTACGGTTTTTTTTTTTTTCATGTTATGAATTGTCATCGTTCTGATGATGTCAGAATAGTTCAGCCCCCTCCCTTCCCTCTCTCCTTCCCCTCACACCCTCTAACACCACCCCCGCCCGCCTCTCTATCCCTGCTCAGTTTTTTTTTTCTTCTTTAAGAGGGAGGGGATTGGGGGGGGGGGGGGGGGGGGTAAAATTTGTACGCAATATCACTTCTGACTGGGGGGGGGGGGGGGGGGGGACGTCAAACCTAAACATCACAACAGACGACAGGTTCGAGTCTGTGCCAACTGGGTTCAGCAAGCAATTTCTATCCACATGCGCAACAACCAAGATCGATACATTTCATTCCCGGGGCCCGTGGCGGCCGTGTGGATTGGAGGGAGAGGCCTGCACGACCTGGCCCGAGCCGTAAGCTGTCAGGTCAGACTCATCGCGGCCCCCACCGGCTGTGCAATAAATCCCCCATCCAACGACGGGGCACGAAGCGGAGAACAATGACGAACAAAATGCACGACAGCTCGGAATTGCACGTGTGTGCGCTCTCTGTTCTGTCTGTCTGTCTGTCTGTCTGTCTGTCTGTTTCTCTCTCTCTCTCTCTCTCACACACACAAATGTGACAAACTAAATGTGTGTGTGTGTGTGTGTGTGTGTGTGTGTGTGTGTGTGTGTGTGTGTGTGTGTGTGTGAATATGTGTACATGTGAATATGCACATGTATGCTTCTTCGCACGCGCTTGCTGCAGTAGGCCTAAGTTTGGACCAAATGCAGGTCGTAGCTTTTACCATGATCATTTACTTTCCTGACTTACTGTACACACAAAGTGTTTGATTCAAGATTCAAAATCTCTCTCTCTCTCTCTCTCTCTCTCTCTCTCTCTCTCTCTGTGTGTGTGTGTGTGTGTGTGTGTGTGTGTGTGTGTGTGTGTGCGTGTGTGTGTGTGTGTGTGTGTGTGTGTGTGTGTGGTAAGGGCTGCTGTAGATGAGCTTCAAAAAAGGGAGGATGGGGGATGGAATATTGGCAACAAAATTGTATCCCTCTCTCCCTCACGCGTACAGACAGACAGACAGACAGACAGACAGACACAACACACACACACACACACACACACACACACACACACACACACACACACACACATACACACACACAAACACTGGCTCCGATAATTTTTTTCTGTTTTCGATGAAAAGTGAGTATCACTTGCATATTTTTACATTGTCATCGTATATGTGAGAGAGAGAGAGAGAGAGAGAGATAGCGAGAGAGAGAGAGGGAGAGAGAGACAGACAGAGAGAGACAGACAGACAGGCAGACAGAAAAGACAGAGAGATGGACAGAGAGAGACAGACAGACAGAAAGACAGAGAGACAGACAGACAGAGAGAGACAGAGAGAGAGAGAGAGAGAGAGAGAGAGACAGACAGACAGTAGTTTCAAAGACCTTGAACAAGTATCTCATCATGGGACTCCCAAAGTGACCAGAGCAGCAATAACCCCCTGGAACCAAATACACAACAGTCACATCTCCGTCCCCGTCATCTCGTTAACTTTCACTTCATTAAAGGAACGTCAGCACCAATTCGCTAAATGGTCCTGCCAGTAAAATCTCACGGGAGCTCACTCATAATGTGTCTAATTATCCCCCTTCATCCTCTTTCCCGCCTTCTTCGGGGAGGCATTATTGTTACCAAGATGACCTCAGGGAGTCATTGTTATTCAAGGACTCTTCTGCTCCGTTTCCGAGGGCGAACAAAATGGGACACATTTGCTTAACAAAATGGTTAGGCGTTAGTTTGTGCGAGTTTTGAGCTTGTTTTTCTCTCTTTCTTCTTTTTCTGCTTTTTTTTCTTTTCTTTCTTTCTTTTGTTTGTTTGTTTGTTTGTTTGTCACCCCTTTATAGTTCTCTTTCATAAAGATTTTTTTTCTTTCTTCCTTTTCTTCTTCTTCTTTTCACTGGTGAGGACAGAGTGAAGTAAACAAAGATCAGATAACCAACGCATTTTAAACATTCTGACTGCTGCAGAGAACATTAGTGGCATATGGGTTTCAATAATGTTTTACCGAAGAGAAAGATCGCGTCACCACACGGTTCGAGCTGATTTGAACTTGGTGGAGCTGGTTCTTTTTACGCTCTGAAAATAAGACCTAGTCTTTGTCTATGCACTCCCTAAATTTTACTGTTTGGCGCTGTGACTCTCTCTCTCTCTCTCTCTCTCTCTCTCTCTCTCTCTCTCTCTCTCTCTCTCTCTCTCTCTCTCTCTCTCCTCCAGTCCTCCATTGTTAAAAATATTCATCCTTGAACGATTTACATTTCTATTACATATGCATGACGATGATGATGGCAATGCTAGTGTAGTTTGACTGTGGTGTGAAATGACTCTACATACACGAGCTACACACTACACTTCGTTTCGTAATACATCCCGAGCCAACCAGGCATGAAACTTTGACGCCTTGCGGTGCTGGTGGGAGATCTGAACACCACTTTCAGACACGGCCCAACTCGACAGTGTAGTGCCAGTCTTTCTCTTCAGAGTCCACAACATGCGGGTGATGCTAGCTGGCTTTCAATCCTGTTCGTTTTTTTTTAATCTCTGTATCTATCTGGAATGGAAAACAGGCGTGTTTTCGACAGCACTTTTAAACAAATGGCCCTATAATATGAACTTCCGAGTATGAAAGGGGTGGAGATGTGGAGGGGTTCCAAGTATTTCAATGTCAATAAAAACAGACAGCACACTTTCGCGGGTCGTTTGGTTGGCTGTCAGCCCACAAGTAAGGCATTACTCATCCTACTCCCTCTCCCTAGGTCTGGGATAATTATACCAAGACATCGGCCAGAGCCCAGCTAACTGCGACATCTAGTCTGGCATACGTTTCACACAATCATAAATATGCTAATCCGCCTTGGAGGGAGAAGGAGGGGAGCTATGCAAATGATGAACTTGGGAGGTTCACTACCCAGCGGGCGCTTGGCTTCCATTCGTCTCGAGTTCTTTGGAAGCGGCTGGACTCATTGAGGCCGAGCGAGGCACGGTGACAATCTACATACGGGTCCTGCCCTTACGGCCACTATCTAGACTGCTCCCCGCGCTCCCCATGGTTGTCGTGCTAATGAACGCTTTGTAGTTATGACCGTTTGACGACACCGGCCCTTTTGGGAATAAGAGCCGCATGAAAAGCCGGAGATGCATTGCCGAGCAGGAATGTGGGGCCATTTACAGGGCAACGCCTGAGTCTTGAAGTTCTCCGAGTCGTATTATTTCTTTTTGATGCTTCGGTCTTAACTCCCTCCGGTCTGCTCGCTCCCGCCCTCCCCCCTCTCTCCCTTCCTGTCCCGCCATCCCTCTCGCTGACAGAACGGTAAGCCGGGTGATAGGAGTGGTGAGGTGAAGGGGGTGGGGGGGGGGAGGAGGGGGGGGGGGTGGGGAGAGTCTCATGAATGGGGAATAAGTGTGAGACGAGGGAGATGAGAAGTCTGATCTGCCCTCGTCCCTCCCTAGTCGTGAGCTTGGCTGTAATAAGGAACTCAGGGACGGTGGTAAAACGAGAGGGGGAGTGGGAGTGGGAGGTGGGGGGGGGGGGGGCAGATTCTCTCCCCTTTCCACACGTCCACCTCAACTTCTGCCTTGTGTAAGCGCGGTTTACAGGAAGGAACTTATGAATAATGAATAATAAAATAAAGAATCTCTCTCTCTCTCTCTCTCTCTCTCTCTCTCTCTCTCTCTCTCACACACACACACACACACACACACACACACACACACACACACACACACACACACACATTCTGTCTCTCTATCTTGCCCCCTTCTCGCTCTTCTCCCCAGTGTGTGTGTGTGTGTGTGTGTGTGTGTGTGTGTGTGTGTGTGTGAGTGTAAATCTTCATCTGGCATCCCTCCCTCCTCCATCCCCTCCCTCCTCCTCCCCCCCTCCCCCTGTCCTCTCCTCTCTCTCTCCCCTCCTCCTCCTCCCTCTCTCTCTCTCTCTCTCTCTCTCTTTGTCTGTCTGTCTTTTGTCCATATGTTTCATCCGTTACGACTTGATTCAGAAACAATTTTCGTCTAACCACAAGTTGCATGTACATCTATTGATTGCAAAAAAGGCGTGTCACCAATCAGGCGCAATTTATAGTGGCCTCTTTTGACCAAGGAGAATTACAAAAGAGGAAAAACAGTTTAACTGTGTGCACAGTATGTACAATGCAATTAAAACAAGACTAAAAAAGCGACAACAGGTTTACTGACTATGTTATAACTATGCATAAAATGAATTAAACAGAGAGAGATGAGCGCAGTCCAATTTTCTTTCCATTTGATGACTGACCTTGCTGTGCTGTTGAAATGGAAGAAAACGGTAGGCATGGTGCAATACTTAACAAGCGAATTCACGTGACTGTTTCGCTGCTAGCACGTGAGTCGTGTTGCTCCTGAAACCTTTGGTTAGTCTGCAGAGACGATTGAATAGTTTGAAGCATGCAGCTGATCTAGAATTAAAAGCAAGTTTTGATGAAGGTAAGGCTACTGCCTTTAGAAAAGGGAGTATGTAAAAGGGAGGACTGATGCTTTGAAAAGGGGGTTATTGGCTGCAGAAGAAAGAATCTGCACGATAGTTCTGTTACACAAAACTGTAAACGCTTATGCATACCTGGTATAATTTTTTTTTTTTTCTGCTCGCCTTAGTGTTGACGTTTCACGCATGGACCCTTCTAGAGAGAGCTAGAAATGTTACTGTGTTTTCATGAAGAGGGTGTTTGCATTGAATAGTATCCTTGGACATTTTTGTCGACATTTTTTTTTTTTTGCAGAGATTGTGCAGTGTGATATGGAGATATGAGGCTTCCACATGAAAGCTGTTGTACATTGTGAATCGGTTCATCTGGTTGAGTT
>JADBJO010001349.1:295000-302500 GCA_016801955.1 Conus betulinus | reverse complement strand
GGTGTTGGATGAATGAATAGGTACTTGAAGGAAACGAGAGAGAGAGAGAGAGAGAGAGAGAGAGAGAGAGACAGAGAGAGAGAGAGAGACAGACAGACAGACAGACAGACAGACAGACAGACAGAAGAGTTACACACACACATGCGCACACACACATGCGTACGCACACACACATGCGCACGCACGCGCGCGCGCGCGCACGCACACACACACACACACACACACACCACACACACACACACACACACACATATATATATATATATATATATATATATATATATATATATATATATATATATATATATACACACACACACACTGACTGACTGAGTGAAACCATTTACTGCCAGATTAACATAGTGTTGTACTCACACACACACACACACACACACACACACACACACACACACACACACACACACACACACACACACATAAAACGAATACTTTGCATGTTCTCTCCATTCTAGGTACAGTGTCTGGTTTTTTGTATTGGATAAGAGACTATGAGTACACTCCCTGACCAACAATCAAAGGCAGCTAGCAAACAAACAAAACAAACAAAAACAAAAATGTGCACACTGTTGTTATTATGCCCCGCATCTCAGCACTGACAGAGAGCACGGCGAATCATGAGCAGGCTGTACCAGTTCTTGTTGGACAACGGGAAACGAACAGGGGTCGTACGCTCCACGACCTAACATCAAAGGCAGCAGCTAACTAACACTAAACAAACAGCAGCAGTGCGCAGCGCTGCATGCTCCGGAGCGTCGGCACCGACCGAGAGCGCGGCAGTGTCTGGAGCATCTTGCAGGTACTGTGTCTTGGCTGAAAGGGCCGCAGCCAGACCACCAGAGCCCCTTCCAGACAGCTCACGATTAATGTGCCTTAAATGACGCTCTTTGGGGCCGGGGGCCGAACAGGGAAAAACGGATTTAAAACTTCTTCAATTCAGATATTTCACAGCCGCGTGAGCGTTTGGGAAAGAAGAGGGGGGGAAGGGAAGGAAATGGGTGGGAAGGGGGAAAGAGAGAGAGAGAGAGATGGGAAAGAAGGGGAAAGGGAAGGAAAAGGGGCTGGGAAAGGAATGCGCGAGGGGAAAGGGGACTGAGAGTTGGAAAGAGAATACAGTGACAGACTCGCAAACGTCAGCGGGGAAGGTGGGGAGAGGGGAGGGGGAGAGAGGAGAGAGAGAGAGAGAGAGAGAGAGAGAGAGAGACAGACAGACAGACGACAGACGGACGGACGGACGGACGGACGGACAGACAGACAGACAGACAGACAGAGACAGGGAAGAGACAGAGAGACAGAGAAAGAGTGAGAGACAGACAGAAGACAGACAGACAGACGGATAGAAACAAAGACACGGAGAGACAGACAGGTAAAAGACAGAGACAGACAGATAGACGAACGGGACGGACGGACAGAGACAGACAGACAGACAAGGGCTGACAGACGGACAGACAGACAAAGACAGAGACAGGGAGACACACAAACAGGTAAGAAAAGAGTAAGAAGAAGGAGACGGGGGAGAGAAAAAAAGTGCAAATCAGATCATGATCTAGACTATCTCCGAATGGAAGAAGGAGGAGAGGAGGAGGAGGAGGGAGGAGGAGGAGGAGGAGGAGGAGGAGGAGGAGGAGGAGGAGGAGGAGGAGAAGAAGAAGAGCGGAGGAGAAGAAGAAGAAGAAGAAGAAACAACAACAACCAACAACAAATAGAAAGAAGAAAAAGAAGAAAGAAGAAGGAGAAGAAGAAGGAGAAAAGAAGAAGAAGAAGAAGAAGGAGGAAAGATGAAGAAGAGGAGGAGGAGGAGGAAGGAGGGCAGAGGAGGAGGAAGAAGAAGAAGAAGAAGAAGAAGAAGAAGAAGAGAAGAAGAAGAAACCAACAACAACAATCCAGTTCCCTAGCCCTTTCCCCAAGAAGAGAAAGTCCTGCTCCTCACCCTCCATGAAGAGCCCCCCCCCGTCCAAACTGCGGGATCCATACACAGGAGACAGGCGAAGAGAACCTGATCAATCACCGACACAATCGTTTCGTCGCCGCATGCACGAGTTCCGGCCATCGCTGATCGATGGACCGCCGCGGAAGGACACAAGGAACGTAGTGCGCAGCCAGCGCTGCTCCTTCGCCATTCATTGCACGTCTGACTGCTCCCCCCCCATCCCCCCCCCCCCCCCCCCCCCCCCCAAACTGGGGCCATGAACAGGCCACAGACGGAGAACTGATCAAAACCGACAAAATCGTTTAAGAAGGCATGCAGAGTTCCGGCCAAATGCTGTGACGACGCCGCCGCGGAAGGACACAAGGAACGTAGACGCAGGCCACTTCACGCTGAGGCCATGATTCATCATACTGCTCCCTTCAAAATCCCTGTTTCGACTTTTTTTCCCCCCCCCATGTGAAATTGTTTAACAATGAGCATATGCCGGTTTGTTTGCAATACTTTCTTTTCGACTGAATTCAAGCGCCAGCTGGCAGCTCTTCAGTCGGCACTACCCAGGTAGGCAGCCCGTGGTGTAAACGAGTGTGGATTGTAAAGCGCTAAGAGCTTGGTCTCTAGCCGAGAACAGGCGCTATATGAGTATTCATTGTGACATGATAATAATGGTAGGATATTTTCTGCTCATGATACTGTTTGGCAGTGACGGAAGATATCAATACGTATTTGTCCGGTTTCTTTGTTGTTGTTGTTGTTGTTGTGTTGTTGTTGTGTGTGTGTGTGTGTGTGTGTGTGTGTGTGTGTGTGTGTGTGTGTGTGTGTGTGTGTGTGTGTGTGTGTGTGTTTTCTTACAGATCGACACTCAGGGTGTGTATCAATCTGTGTTAAAACCCTTTCTTTGTCAGAATAGTTTCTGCCGCTGAAATTCCTTGACAACGAACATGATTTCATGACGATTTAAAATCCCTTCTTTTTCAGAACATTTTCTGCGTATATTTATTGTTCAATATGTAGCATAGACATCAATCTATTAAAATCCGTTTCTTTGACGCAACATTTTACGTTTGCTATATTTTTTTTATGTTCAGGGTACACATCAATCTATTCAAATTTACCTTCTTTGCCACGATATTTTCTATCTATACTGCCGTTTGATACTGACCAGAGATATGAAACTGATTAACATTTTTTCTTTCTTTTCTATTGGCACACAAAAACCATTCTGATATGCATAATTATGTCAATTCATGAAAAGTAACTGCATGCACAAATCACAAAGTCATCGCAAAACGTCTCACATGAACGCCAGAATATTTTTCTGCTTACGGTATTGCTTGTATTGCACTTTTTGCTGTTCATCAAATCAGTAGATAAAAACCAAATTCGATGATATTATATTTTTTTTTACTTAAAAAACGTTGCCTACAAATAATATAGCTTTCACCCTAAGTGAGTCCTCTCCCCGCATCTCCCCCCCCCCCCCCCCCCCGAAAAAAAAAAGTAAAAACTCAAAAGCCACCACCCTCCCGCACGTCCCTTTCATAAACAAATGCTATCTATACAAAACATCAAAACAACAACAAGGTTTAAGTTGCTAAAAATCGAAAGATATTTTAATAAAACATTCTTAAGTGGAGAATTTATTTTCACTTTTCAACAACAGTTCTAATCTACCGTGCTACATGTCGCCTTCGGCAAACCGTACTTTGTTTAGCGCATGGGGAGTGTGGAGTATGAGAGAGAGAGAGAGAGAGAGAGAGAGAGAGAGAGAGAGAGAGAGAGAGAGAGAAGGCAGAGAGAGAGACAGACAGAAATACAGATGAACAGACGGATAGACACAGATGGTGGGCATTTCGGTTAATGAACTCTGCACATGATCAATGATTTCTTTGCCTGTGCATAGTGATTTGGACCTGCCCTCCGTGCTACCCCTCCCTCTCCACCTAACACACACACACACACACACACACACACACACACACACACACACACACCCCTCTGACCAGCGACCCAAACCCGGCCTGCACAGTCAGTCAGTAACAGGTCCGTCGCAGCTCTTCGTCAAGTCTGTCGCATGTCCATCGGAGATCGGGCCAAGGTCGACCGTGCCTGTCCGCCGACACAAATACTCCCCCAGTGCACACAGAGTGATTTCCCTTTCCCTCTTCCCCTTCCCGCCGCGCATGCTCCGTGCACCTCCACTTCCGGTAATTGTGGCCGGGTGGCGGGCGCTGTGCGATCTGGGCCCAAGACAAAAATCAAACGTTAATTTCCCTGCCCGATCGGGACAGGGCATCTCCGGCGATAGGCCAGCCGCCAGGCGAGGGAATTGGATACTGTAAAAAACGTTCCTCTTGCGTGTTGCGTAATTTGAAATTTTAACTGAGTGACTCAACACTCTGCCTGAGGTTAGTGGGGAAGGACGGAAGGAGAGGAATCGGGAGGGGGTGTGTGTGTGTGTGTGTGTGTGTGTGTGTGTGTGTGTGTGTGTGTGTATGTGTGTGTGTGTGCGTGTGTGTGTGTGTGTGCGTGTGTGTGTGTGTGTGTGTGCGTGTGTGTGTGTGTGTGCGTGTGTGTGTGTGTGTGTGTGTGTGCGTGTGTGTGTGTGACGCCCGTCTGGGATTTAATGCGATCCGGGGAGGTGTTGTGGTTTATCACTGTCCCCGAACGGGTTTTATTGAAACTGCGTTATAGACCATTTTGTCTCTGTCGTGTTCTTCCAATGATGATATTTCACGCGAGCAAATACAGTGAGACAAAGGAGGGAGGGAGGGAGGGACGGAGAAGGGGGTGGTTGGGTTGCATGCATCCATATATGCACGCACGCGCCACAGGAGGTGAGCAAATACGGGTGACAGCGCCAGATAAGGGAGAAACAGAGCGGGGAGAGACAGAGCGGGGAGAGGGCGGAGATGGAAAGGCACACGCAAAAAGAGAGAAAATGGCAGGCAGATTGATAAATACCAAAGCATATCGCCCAAATGCCTTTAGTGTCGCAGCTGTTCAGACGCGTCAACAAACAACAACAACAACAACAACAACAACACACACACACAAAGCACACACACACACACACGCGCGCGCGCGCGCGCGCGCGCTCCCTCCCTCTCTCTCCCTCTCCTCTCTGTGCTCTGTGGTGTGTGTGTGTGTGTGTGTGTGTGTGTGTGTGTGTTCACTCATAAAAGAAGACCCAGTTCCTTTACTTCACAGAATTTCTCTTTTTTCCCAATCTTCACAATGAACTGTCTGGTACTTCATTTCAATCCCCAGTTGAAGCTGTCGGACTGGATTTTTACGATGGAGCAGAAAGCTGGGGAGAATGATGAATGAGTTTCCGCAGAAACCATCGTCTTCAGGTCGCGTGGTCCTTGTCCGTGCGTTAGAGATGGGAGCTTACATAACAATCCAAAGTGTCTCCAGCTCTGGAGTGCAACACACTAACCCCAACCATCACCGTAAACGTAACACTCACCTAACTCTAACCATGCTCTGGTCGTTAGGTTATAAAACGTAAGGTAAGGTCATGTTGCGTACAGCCCGGCTGACCGCAAAGGGCCATATCATGGCTGTCACCGTGTTGAAGCCAACTCACGTCATTATCTTAAAAAGACACTTAAACCTTAAGGGGAAAAAAAAAAACTACATAAAGAAACTGTCCTGCAGCGTGGGGCAGTGAAGCTGTTCGTACGTGTTCTCCTTACAAAAGAAAGACGTTCGTCTTTTCTTAAACGATCATCTGTCAGAACCTCCGAGGGCCAACACGCAGGTGATGTTGTGGACAGTCGCCAGCACCTTCAATCAATCTTTTTAGAACGACCAGTCAGAAACAGTTGTAGGAGGGAGGGACACACTGCGTTCCACTGCGCATCCAATATGTTCAGGACAGCGGGGGCTAGCGTGTGTTGGGGACACTCACTTTCCGGTTCTGAAAACATCTACAATTTACAAGTGAACTCGAAAACAGCTCGTGCTTAAGTCAAACATGCCTGGAGGGTCTTGCTGAGCCATTCTCGGTTGCGTAATTTCGCGCAATAACCAAAGGCCTTTCCTTCTAAAAATCATCAAACGAAAACATTGACGTAATGGTTACAGAGTAATGTGTCGGCCGTTACAGAAGCCTCAGCAGTTCTAGGGCAAATAATATCAGCCAATAGAAAAATATTATTTTTCATTCGAAAAATTTTCATTATTTTATCGACCAATCGAGACGCAGCTCGGTATAGATGCAGGATGACTCTTGACGTCTGCTGCCACAACCATAACTCATGTAATGGGGGTTTAGGATTCTTGTCATAATCATACTGATCTTTCCTAACAATGATACGAAATACAATACAGCAGGGACACTTGTCTTTCAATAGAGGCCTGTTTTGAAAACATACCTTTCACTGTTTCGTTTCGTTTTGTTGTGCGTTGTTTTTTTTTCTCCAATATTCGACTAGCCACAACAAGGCAGTCAATACGCACCATACCGCAAACTTTGTCACCGGAAGTCAATTTCCCTGACACCTGTCTAAACGACCCCGTCCATAAGTCGATAAAAGGCCAGGTGACGCGTGCTTGCCACAGCTGGCTGTTTTTTCCCTAAAACGTACTTGCGACCACTCGACGACTAAGCTCTCACGTGTCTCACGTGTGTGTGTGTGTGTGTGTGTGTGTGGGTGTGTGTGTGGTGTGTGTGTGTGCGTGCGTACGTGCGTGTGTTCGCGCGCGCGCGCGCGCGTGTGTGCGTGTGTGTGTGTTGTGTGTGTGTGTGGTGTGGTGTGTGTGTGTGTGTGTGTGTGTGTGTATGCGTGACTTTTCTGTCCGTCATGTTTCTTTCCTGTACTTATCTGTGTTTCGTTTTGTTTTGTTTTGCTTTTTTTTTTTTTTTTCATTTATCGGCAGCGAAGATTCCCCCGCGTCGGAGAGATGGCGGAGAGAGAGAGAGAGAGAGAGAGAGAGAGGAGAGAGAGAGAGAGAGAGAGAGAGAGAGAGAGAGAGAGAGAGAGTGATTCATGTTTACAGCACCGCCGACCACGAGGGGACATATCATGGCTGTTATCTCGTCAAAGTCAATTCCCCATACAGTGGTTTGTTTTCAGGGAAAAGTGCTTATTAAATCAGAGTTTTTCTAAAACACGAAGACAGATGTTTAAAACATCATTCCTACATAAAATCTTAGATCAACTGGGGAAAAAAATCTGTGTCAGGAACTAAACACACACACACACACACACACACACACACACACACCCACACACACACACACACACACACACACACACACACGCACGTTTTGCCATATATCTGACACGGGTTTCCTGGGGTCTGCAGCCGAAGAGAGTTTATGTGTGACGTAATGCAAGTCCTAACAGCCTACAAAAACAGGTTTCATACTGAATAGTGGCATAGCGCATGGAAGGCACCACGGAACTTCTTCGCCTTTTGAAAGAAACGACTGGCTGTAAACGGAGTGGTCTGTGTGTAATCAGCACAAAACTGTTTTCCTCCTCACAAACCCTGATGCAGCGCAATTTGTTCCAACGCGCGGCAATTTGTTCCAATGGTACAAA
>JADBJO010001349.1:275000-290000 GCA_016801955.1 Conus betulinus | reverse complement strand
GAAGACTAACGGCCAATACCAAAACCCTCAAAACGTACCAGAATCATAAGGACTGTTGTTGACTGTAAGCATTGTTTCATTGTTGCCCCAGCATAGTCTATCTTGACACAACGCATAATATAAACGCGCTCACGGATTGAGTCATCTGATCAAACTGAATGATTTCCCTTCTTTGGGATACCCTGTCTCCGCCTCTCTTACCTGTCCCTCTCGCTCACCCACTCACTCTCTCACGAGAGAGAGAGAGAGAGAGAGAGAGAGAGAGAGAGAGAGAGAGAGCAGAGAGAGAGAGAGGGGGAGAGAGAGAGAGGGAGGGGAGGGAGACGAGGTTTTTAATATGATATACCACAACTACTACAGTTACCGCTACAATTAGCCCTTCCACCCCCTCCACCCCCTCTTTCCAAACTTGCGCACATGAAAAGCATGCACAGAGAGACAGACATATACGACATCATCGCCTTTTTTTTTTTTTCGTTTTCCATTTCAGAACAACGAGGAGGAAGAAAAAAATAAGCAAAGAAAACAGACAAAGAATCAAGCAAAAAAAAAAAAAAGAAAGAAAGAAAAGCGAGAGGCAAAGTGTGAACAGCACAAAGCGGGTCCCAGACCCTGAGTGTCAACCTCATTCCGGATGGTATTACTACGCGCCACGTGCCAAGAATGTAGGTCTGTGGAAAAACGGTCACGATATATTCTGTTTCGGTTTGTTACGGCACGGCAGCTCTGTTGTCTACCACCATGAGTTTCCATGCTCTCTTGACAGTTTTCTTCCCCATCTGTTAAAAGAATTAAAAACTTGCAAAAACATTTGAACGAGACTCAAGTCTACGCTTTCAGGCTGGTCCTCCGTGGTTGGGGAGGCGTTAAACAGCTTGCCTTGACCAGCTGATAGTTTTTTTTTTTTCCCATTCGCTCAGTTTGTGGAGGGAAAAAATGTACTCGCATTAGACGAAAAAAAAATAAGAAAGATAACTATCGCCCCTATGGCGAGACAATTACATTCTCATCACTCCAAAGCAATGCTGCTTACGATTTATTTGTTTGTCATTATCAACGAGTTAGTTTGCTTCATTTAAAGTTTCCTTTACATGACATTATATTTTTATACAGCAGAAGAATTACCCCTTTTTCTTCTTGAAATTAAACCAAGAAATAAGTTCAATACTGTGCGAACACTAAGAAAAGCCAACAGCCAAAGAGACTGATTAAAAGTGTAGGCTTGCAGTATGCTTCGAATAGCACAAGGGAAACATATACACAAACAAAAAAAAAAACGAGTTAAGATCGAACAACAAATCAGAAACAAATCGCAGAAAGGAACAAAGGAACAAGGCAGACAAGAGCGACAAAGCAATTGAAACAAACTAATCCCAGACAGAAAGAAAGAGCAATGCAGATTACAATCAAAAACAGGAGGACGAACAAAAAAAAACATTTTTTTTCTGTTTAGATGGAACGAAACTGAAAAAGCAATCTGATGAGAGAAAAAAACAACTAGCCATAAACCTGTAATGTTGCTTGGAATACACACAGAAATGCGCACTTCATGAAACTCTAATCCCGTTAGGCTTCCCATCCTCCCCACCCACCCCTCCCTCCCTCCCTCTCTCTCTCTCTCTCTCTCTCTCTCTCTCTTCTCTCGCTTCGTCCAGATTTTAACGACATCAATGAAAATGTCATTTGGAGGCAGTGGATTGGAGACTAAGCTCGACAGGTTTTATGAGGTTGATCCTGTCTCATCGTTTTCCTTCCTTTCCAAACTAGTCGAAATAACAGCATCATATCATGAGGGTCTCTGTGAGCTCACGAGGCTTCAACTGTACCGCATATAATCCTCTATTCGATATTCTATTTACACACACACACACACACACACCACACACACACACACACACACACTTATATATGTATGTATAAACAACCACGCAATGAAAAAGCAAACAAGTTTCTTTTTTCTTTTCAACGTTTAGGCTTTGGGCCTTCTCCCCCACCCCACCCATCTCTCTCTCTCTCTCTCTCTCTCTCTCTGTGTGTGGTCTCTCTCTCTCTCTCTCTCTCTCTCTCTCTCTAACCTTACTGCATTACTCCTGTGCGTGAGCACATGAGCAAATGTTACGAATTTATTATTATTATTATTATTTTGTTAATCTTTGATTTGATACACACTAGGAATGAATGTCTACTATATGTTTGCAGGAAAGGAAGAGGGAAATGTTATTGTTCTGTTACCCCCCGTCAAAAGACCTCTTTCGTAATGACAACACAAATATCAAAGTGTCAAAAGTCTCTCTCTCTCTCTCTCTCTCTCTCTCTCTCTCTCTCTCTCTCTCTCATTTTTTTTTTTACCAGTGCCAAAACATTTATTCAAGCTCTCTGACAACAAAACAATACATCTTAGCGCTAGGGCTGTACGTCTCCGGGGTGGGGGTGTAGTGAGAAGTCTCCCCAGCGGCTGGTCCTGTCAGACTTGGAAGGCTTGAGGAGTTCAGAACGATCCAGTCTTTCACCCTGCCCGTCATGCGGTTGTCCTCTGTCTGTGCCCTCTCCATCTCTCTCTCCTTTCCACGCCAGTGCTTTCGCAGCTAAGTACGCATGTTTTACAGGACATAATATAAAAACAAAACAAACAGAAAACAAAAAAAAAAAAAAAAACAAACAAACAAAAACAAAAAAAAAACGGAGTTGATATCTCTCTCTCTCTCTCTCTCTCTCTCTCTCTCTCTCTCTCTCTCTCTCTCTCTCTCTCTCTCTCTCTCTCTCTCTCTCTCTCTCTCTCTCTCTCTCTCTGCTGTGATCGTCTTTCTGCTCACCTTCAAGGTTTAAGATCATGACACTGACCGATCTATAGTTAGTGCCAGAATCTACCCCACTCTACGGTGCCTTTCTCAAAAGTTTGCATTCACATTTCTGTCTCATTCCTAAAAACAACTAACCTGGCAACCCTCGAATGAACGCGTCCATTTGGACACAAGCATATTTTGCTTTCTTTTATCGATGCAGACAGCCGGGTCATTTCAGACAGGGTTTGTCCTTCTTTTGCGGCAGGCATCAACGTCACTCTATCCACCCGAAGCAGCCATGACTGTAAGTGAATTCCTCTGCGTTCATGCTCTTTTAAGATGCACGCTCAGGTACAAAGACAAAGTAAATCCGCCAAACAGTCGCAAAATTCCTCGTCGAAACACTTCGAGGTGTACGAGGCAAAATGAAGTACTCCCATCAAAGGCACGTATACCACAGCGGCAAAAACAAACAAAAAACAAAAACAAAAAAAAAAAAAAAAACAGGCGTCGAACGGAAGCGATAGTTTAGGCGGCGAAATTACCCGCGGCCAAAATGTCGCCGTGCAGGGGCTGTTAGGTCACCTGGGCGATGTCACCGTGGGCTCGTCTTGAACACGTCGAGAGTTGTGGCTCGATGGACGATGTATGTCCCTCCCACGCTTGCTCCGGAAGGGCGGTGGCCCTCAGAAGCGGTTCTTGGCTGCCAGGACACGAACTGGCTTCATCGTTGGCATACATAGCCCCGGTTACACCAGTAAGATCGGTTTAAGACCACATTATGGCCGAACTTTAACAAACAAACAAAACAAAATGAAAACTTGCAAAATGGTCTTCAAGTTTCGTCAAAAGTCCTTCAGCTAGCTCGTGGCTTTGCCTCGTGATTGCCCTCACTCGTCCGGCACGTCACACTCGGCTGTAGACTGGTATTCTTCATGCACAATAATCCGCGTAGGACCTTGCCGAGTGGTAGTCCGCACTGAGTCTGTACACTCGTAAACCAACCGTGAGGTAGATGCGACCAGTCCACGAGTATGGTCGAGTCGTCTTGAAGATCACATGTGTGGTTGGGAAACCTTCCGCCGCTGGTTAATTAAGAAAGTCGTGTAACATTGTATGCGGCTTGTCGGGGAAAGGTCGTGGTCTTCTTCCTGTTTCCAACGAATCGCTGGACTTGAGTGTCATTGGCACGCACTTCTTGTCCTTGTAACGGCGGAAGACCTGGCAACAATGACCGAGCGATCTGACAGATCCGAATGGACGTTGAAGTCGGTGCTTCAGGTGAGGCTGGGCCGTAATCAGTTGGTTCAGGTAACTTGTGTGAGAAATGGAGAAAAAGTCCAAAGGATCTACCCTTGAGCGCATCACTCTCCCTCCGCCCGCCCCCCCCCCCCCCCAAAAAAAAAAAAAAAAAAAAAAAAAGAAGAAAGAAAAGCTCCAGACTATCATTCACACTGCTTATCAGCGAGTCCGGTGCTAGCATCGACTCAGAAAAAATGGACTTGTAACGTTTTATCTTCACGTTGAAGTCACACGTACAACTTTCGTGAGGACGTTGACTTTGGTCATAACAGACACAGCGATAGCGAACCAGGTCTTAACTCTCTCTTGATTGAGCTACGGTTCTAGCCTTGAACAGAACCACGGTACTTAAGCTAAGTCTCTCTCTCTCTCTCTCTCTCTCTCCTCTCTCTCTCTCTCTCTCTCTCTCTCTCTCTCTCTCTCTCTGTTTTTAATATATTAGTAACCATCCTTGCCCTCCTGGATTCAAACAAAAACGAAAATGTGAAAGCAACAAGAAGACAACAGCAACACACAAACATACACACACAAATTAGCACAACAACAACAACAACAACACAACAACTAATAATAATAATAAATAATAACGATGATGATGATGGTGATAACGATAATGATGATGATAAGGATGATGATGATGATAACAATGAGGAGGAGGAGGAGGACGACGACGACGATAATAATAATAATAATAATAATAATGATAATAATAACACACAACAGCAACAAATCAGACACAAGTGAACAACAGTTGTCTATCAAACATTCATAACTTACCTGCATTGATCAACGCCATCCAGACAGCGTATATGAAACAGAAGAAAAACAAGATGTCGTTAATAATTCAATAATCGATCGATCAATTAATCATTTCACAGATCAATTAATCAATCAATACAATCGATCAATTGTACAATAGATAAAGTCAAACGACCACTAAAAAAAAATCGCGTCGCTAAAACAACGTTAAAAAAAGGTCTTCCAATGACAGTTCAATCCAATAAACCGAATTCTATTCAATACCATTTGTATTTGAAGTATGAGGTAACCAAATTTTAAAAGCATGGTTTCAACGTTCCTTCAAGTAAAGGGGCAAAGTTCTGTCGCCCTTGTGAAAAAGTGTGTGTGTCTGTGGGGCGGAGGAGGGGGGGGGGGGGGGGGGAGGGCGGAGGGGAAGAGGGGAAGGGGGGCGAGGAGCAGGAGCGCGCGAAGGCGCGTAGGCGTGTGCATGTGCGTGGCTCAGGCTTAGACTCTCAGATTCAGTGATTGTCACGAGAACCTTCAATGCTCTTTAGCCACGACAGGGTAATCTAACAAATAAAGCGCGTTCTGTCTGTCTTTCTGTCTGTCTGTCTGTCTGTCTGTCTGTCTGAGTCAAGTGCAGTCTGAGGTTCCAGAGATCCACAGTTTTCTTCTGATCTTCGGCACTTCTGGCACAGTCACTCATTACCAGACAGGGCACATCGAGACGAATCACCTTTGTGCTAGATGGTCGCCTTGGCCACATTTCTCATACATGTGGCAAAGCAAAACGATGTATTGGGATGCCCAGAGAAACCAAAAAAAAAAAAAAAAAAAAAAAAAACCTCCTCGCCGCTGGTGAACTTATAGATTAGCAGCGTTGTTCCTTCTGTTAGCCGGAATAGCTCTGTTGGGAGAGAGTGTTCAACAGAAGAGCTAAAGCTCCCGGTAAGATCCCAAGTTCAGACACTTTTGCTCCCCCCCCCCCCCCCCCCCCCCCCCCCCCCGCCTCCCCTTCTTCCAACCAGTCTCACCCACACTGGAATTCGAAGTGGTGTCGAAGACAAAGGGAGGAAGGTGTGTGTGTGTGTGTGTGTGGGGGGGGGGGGGGGGGGGGGGAGTGGAGAGAGGAGGAGAAAGTGAGGTAAGCGGGTACGACAGGGAGAACGGGGAAGGATGAAGGGAAAAGGAGGGAGGGGGTAGAGATGGAAGACGAGGAAAGGCGGGACAGGGTGGATGGGGGTGGGAGAAAGGGGGAGGAAAGGCAGCTGAAGGGGAAGGGGGGGGGGGGGGGGAATGAGGGAGAGGGTAAAGGGGAGGAGGAGGGACGGGAAGGAGGAGGGAGGACAGGAGTGGAGAGAAGGAGCGAGCAGAGGCAAGGGGGGCTGAGGGGGGGGGGGGGGGGGGGGGGGGGGAGGAGGAGGGAGGAGTGTGTGGGGGTGCAAGCCGCGAGTATGACAAATTGACACAAATCATGGTGTATTCTCGAACTTTTAAGTATATGAATTCGCACACGCTGCTACTATTGTCTGTTCATATTCATGCAATGCATATATATTATGCAACACGTGTGTGCCTGCGCGCGCATACGTATGTATGTATGTATGTACACACACACACACACACACACACACACACACACACACACACACACGTGTGTGTGTGTGTGAGTGCATGCTTGCGTGCGCGCGCGCGCGCGCAAGCGTGGTGTGTGTGTGTGTGTGTGTGTGTGTGTGTGTGTGTGTGTGTGTGTGTGTGTGTGTGTGTGTGTGTGTGTGCCTGCGCGCGCACGCACGACGGCCTGAGATTATACCTACGGTTTGTGCACGCGCCTGATTTCAAATCGCTGTGAAGGTAAAACCCGTGCAATAAGCAAGCGCCCCAACAGCCTTGGCATAAATGATATGCACACTCACTGCAGGGAACCATTGCTGATGCTCTATTTCTAATAAAGCAATCTCAAGCTCAGATCAGGTTCGGCCATATTATCTGCCGCCGGGTTTCCCAGTCTGTCCACAATGTGTCACGTGCGCGTGCCAAATCCCGCGGGCCGCCAGGATCGTTCTGAAATTGCTTTTTCCTCTCGCCGTTTGACGGACGTCGGGTCACCATACATCTTCCCGCAGCCTCTGCGTCGGGTCGCCTCCCTTGATGGCTTGATGACATGCGTGACGACAAACACCCTGTGTTTTCATAGCTTCACGGATGGCGCTCTGGGTTTTTACGATACGTTATTAATTCATATCTTGATATTGTTTCTCTCTGCGTGGTGAGGTCTGTTGTGGTGGTATTTTTTGTTTGTTTATTTGTTTGGTTTTATTTCTTTTTTTTCTCTCTAGGGTGCTTGTTGGCCCAGCGCATAACGCATTATTCTTTCGATCTGACAATGCTGAGTTCATCCCCCGTTTAAGACAGCCACGTTGGAGAAGATTTTCTAATTACAGTCGACACATCTGCGCGCAGTTCTATCCCCCTTCTAGTCTTTTGGGTGGAGATTTAAACCGAGATTCCCTGCGTGAACGCGTGCACGGAAAACAACAAACAAAAAAAAAACCGGCACGTGCGTTCGATCCCTTTCTCTCCTGTGAGAAGTGTAGGCCATCGTGTGTTGGTTTGAATGGATCTCTCTCTCTCTCTCTCTCTCTCTCACACACACTCACACACACACACACACACACACACACACACACACACACACACACACACACTGTTTAGTTTGGCAGAATCATCTACCACTGCAGATATGAAGGCTTACCACCCCCTATTTCTACAATCTGAGACATAAGACCAAGCTTTGTTTATAATTGAATATTTCTTGCAGTCATTGCAACACCTAGCTGCTCTCTGTTGCTTGCTGGAACGGTGCTCGGTACTTATCCTTGGAATTTATTGTTTCATTATACACACACACACACACACACACACACACCACACACACACACACACACACACAGAGAGAGAGCTCAGAACCCAGAAAAAATTTAATGAGAGAGAGAGAGAGAGAGAGAGAGAGAGAGAGAGAGAGAGAGAAGCATGCAATTCGTATGTCCTGACATCATCCAAATCACCGCTGAAGATGATGAAATGCTCCCATTCGCAAATTTCGCAACCAATAGTGAACCTCGAAGTTTTGGCGTAAGTCGAGAGGAGTGTGGACGCAATGTAGTTCTCGAGCAGCTGTAAGCTGTCCCCCTCCCTCTCCAAGAGCCCGTCTCTTGTTTCCGCTCTTCGATCTCAGCCTCAGCTAAGCCACACAAAGGGACATTTTACGGCTGTCACGACATACAAAAGACGGTCCTGTCGCGCAACAAACAAACATGAATCACAATATTACGTAACATGATTCACACGGTTATATTAAAATTACATCCTTCAGGTTAATGAAACTAAGCTGTGTTGACGACACCAGCCATCCCAGCTAATCTTTTTTCAATCTTAGATTGCACAACACAACGTAAACAATATAATCAAGACATTTGAAAAAATTATAACTAAAGTTTCCGCCCTAAAAAAGTTGAGTAACGATCACAAGACAAAAACACGACGCGTTTCGATCTCTTAGGTCGCGCCTTGGCTTAACGCTGTGCCAGGCCAATTGGCATAGGCTAGAACACCAAGGCTACATCAAAATGTTGTTATGCTCAGCATAGTTATGCGGGGATTGTCTCAGTTGTGACAAGCTCCTAGCATAACATTATCAGTCACCAAAAGCCCCCAAGTCGGAGTGTGGCTGCCCATGTGGCGGGGGTAACCAAAAACGGTCACACATGTAATGTTCTCATCCCCAGCTGATGCATTTGTACCATAGTGTTCAAGTACTTCGGCTGTTTGGATGATCCCTGGAGTCTTTAAACCAGGGTACGACAACAACACAAACAACAACAACAACAACGACAACAACAACAACAACGACCTCTCAGGTCTCCTCCAGACAAGATACACAACACTCAGGACAACGACAACGAACGAACCATCATCACTTATCTTCATCCAATTCGCCGCAAGATGGGCGTTGTTTTGTCTTGTGATTCGTTTCTCAAAGTGTTTGGGGCGGAGCTTTAAGAATAATTTTTCACATTTGTTTAGATTTCCGCCCGCAGTCGCCTCGCTTTGCGGTTATAATCAAGAACATAACAAAGCCATCCCGGTACACAAAACGACCGTCCAAGTGCTCGCTGGACACAGTGTTGTCAATCTCACTACCCTGTCGCCGGATTACAACGGAGAAGCGGACCTGTTACAAACTGAAAGCAGAGAAAAAAAAGTGTAACGGCGTTGTGAAACGAAGGTGGGTACATAAGCGCAGCAAGTACAGTGGACGACAGTAAAGAAAGGGAGCGTTTAAGGGGATGGGGGTGGGGGGGGGGGGGGTGGAAAGATTCATATACACAGACGATAAAAGGGAAATCATAAGCACAGAATTTCCTGGAGACAATGATGCAGTCTATTAAAAAAAAGAAAAGAAAAAGAAAAGAAAAACAAACACACCATACATACATCACCGTCCGAGAAAAAAACATACAAACAAACAAACACTACCGCCCCGCCCCCTCCCTGCCATCCTCAAGATAATAATAGACTGATGGTGTGTGTGTGTGTGTGTGTGTGTGTGTGTGTGTGTGTGTGTGTGTGTGTGTGTAAGCGCGCGCGCTCGTGCGAAAGAGAGAAAAGGGGAAAGAGAGATAGTGGTGGATAAACTGACTACTGACAGCTACACGGCGTCAACGGTTACACCTGAGAAGTGGCTTCATTCCTGAACAGACAGACTGAAGGACCACCTCACCACCTCGTGCACACATACGCGCACATGAGCCTACTGAAGTAAAAGAAGCCCCCCCCCCCCCCCCCCCACACTCAACCCCAACCTTTCCCCACGCTCGCCCGCTCCTCCTCCCCCCCCCCCCCCCCCCCCCCCCCCGACACACCTGCACCCTTCCTACTCCACTCCCCTCCCCCTTCGGCGTCTCCTTCACCCAATCGATCTCTTCTCCGACTGCAAGTGGGGGTAGGGGGTGGGGGGGAGGGTGGGGGTGGACCCCTGCTGGATATCTGCACAAAATCAAATTGCCCGCCAAGTTGAACCGCTCATACGTGCACGTCCTCATTCCTCCAAAATCGAATCCACAACCTTTCCCGAAGACCGCGCAGACCTCAACAATCAGACCGTTGGGGGGGGGGGGGGGGGGGGGGGGGGGGAGGGGAGGTAGTGGTTTACATCCAAGGCAAAGGGTAGAGAGGAAGGGAAGGGATGGAATGAAGGAAAGAGACAGGAGGAGAGGAAGATGCAGAGGAAAGCTGGGGGGTGGGGGGGTGGGGGGGTGACTGGAGGAGACAGGGGAAGGGGTGAAGAGGGGGGGGGGGGGAGGGGGGAGGGGCAATGCCAGCTGATTGATTATTATTCTTTGCAATGTTCGATCACTGTGCACGTCCAGTCTGCTTCATGACTTCAATAAAGACAGACGTCGATAAAGACAGGGGGCGGAATAACTGGGATACACTGCTCAGGCGGGCCGAACAGCGGAAAGGCACGGAGGTGGGGGGGGTGGGGAGGTGGGGAGGAGGAGCCAGGGGCCGGAAGAGCAGAGGCGAAGCCGGCGTGTAGTATTCTAGGTAATATATCATGTACATGACAACCGGGGCGGCCAGTCTCAAAGTTTTGAGGTTGGAGCGTGGAACTTCAGCCGAAAGCATCCATGGGGGAGGCAGATTACAGGCACTGACAGAGGGACAGAAACACAGCTGGAAAAGATTGGTGTAGAGACAGATTGAAGATCACATCGATAGACGGAGGGGCAGATAACTGTACAGAAAGAACGGTGCAGACAGGCAGACAGACAGTTAAACGTATAAAAAATAGACAGGCAGACAGATATATATCCAGACAGACAGACAGACAGATATATAGATAAACAGATTGACAGACAGATAAAAATATAGAAAATAGATAGATAGATAGATAGATAGATAGATAGATACCGCGGCGAAGTGGTCAGCGTCACCGACTCCCGGATGGGCGGTCGTGGGTTCAATTCCCACCAAATCCATCTATTTGTTGGATTTTCCTGCTTCGACCGGCTCCTACCCGGAGCTGAGTTTGCTTGGAGCTCAGCTGGAAAGACTGGGACCACACAGTCGAATTTCATCCATTGAAAGGATGCGTCTCTGAGAGTGTCGCTCGAATTCCAGACCAACACTGCAGGTGTCTTTATCTTTCGGGCCTGGTTGACACCAGGCTATTTTATTAAAAGTAAGTGTAGAAGACGTCCCTGTTAAAAAGTCTCAGACCAACATCGAAATCCGTAGCATCATCGTTATCATCCTCATCCTCAGTCTTAAAAATGTCCAAAATTCTGTGACCTTTCACGCCATGGTGACCCCAGTTTTCGATTGCCCTTCCACGTCTATAGCCTGCTTTGATTCTGTCGGGGTCACCAGTATCAACCAATTCATGGGGACTGTTGTTGGACGGACTTAGTGGCGCCCTCCAGAGGGAGAGCCCACTGACGCCGGCTCCGTGACTATGCAAACATTGTCGTCAGCAGGGGGCTTAGCAGGTGGTATCAACCACGAAAGTGACTCGGCAGCTGTGCAGTGTCTCCTCTGGTGGGTTGCCTCCTGACGATTTGATATTGGCTGCTCCCTGTGGATTGCCGGTGCCCAGGCTGTCGCGGGTCAGGTCGGGCTGTGGCTGTGGACGAGGGGAATCGGAATGAGCGACGTGGGTGCAATGATACCGGGGTGGCACAGAAGATGGGCACAAAAAAAAATAGCTGGACATACATGTAAATATATAGACAGACAGACAGACAAATGGACAGATTGACAGAAAAGGATTAATTTGACAGTCGCTGTTCGCCACCAGCAATACAATGTGGCACTTCACTTAATCCACTAATGGGCCTCTTCACTGCCTTTCTGGCAAGCGGCTAACTGACGGCCGACAACATCGTCATGAACACTATGACTGATAACAAAATAGTAAGTAATCATTGATAACGGTTCAAGACAAGCGGATATAGATGCACGCTAAACAACATTGAGAGGCGTGTTAGAGAGGGCGGAAACTGATTGATCACACTGGTCTCTTAATGCATAATTGTTGACCAAACAACAAGGCCCGCTGTGGATTTTTGTTCTGAATGACAAACTCTACGGCCACGTTCTTTTCAGCTTCACAGACATTTCCTAAAAAGTTTGATTTTACACACCGCCTCCTTGAGGCTGTATTCTATCTTCTCTTTACATGCCTTGAATGCAGTTCTTTAGAAATCTGGATCCAAGGTGTCTGTTCCTTTTAGCATGGTAGAACTGTGCATGAAGTGGTCATGAATCTTCTCGGAAACTTTTCATAACATCATTTCTTCTTCTCCCTCCGATTTGTTTTCTTCTACAGCTCTATTTCTGCTTATTCTTCTTCAGAAATGTGTTTTCAGCATTGAAGACAGTATACGACTCGGTAGTGGAACACTCATGTGATTGATTAATTAAAAGCGTAAACTTTTGGAATCGTCTTCTTCGTCATCTTATACATAACACATACATAAAGAGCAGTGCTAACGGTTTTAACCTTTCAGGGCAGTGGTTGAGTAAGGACAGTTAACTCCCTTGACCGACAAATTAAAACTTGTGAACGTTTCACGATTTCTTCTTCTTTCCTTTCTTTCTTTCTTCCTTCCTCGTCGTCCTCCTTCTCTTCATTGGAAAACTCTCGCAAGTCAGGACAGAATACGAGTAATGATTAGAACTCTTCTGCACGGATTAATTCAAAGCTTAAAGCATCTCATGCTTTCTTTTCTTTCTTTCCTTCCTTTCTTTCCCCCCCCCCCCCCCCCCCCCCCCCCCCCCCCCCCCCCCGTCCACTCCAACCCTCCCCAATCCACGTAAGGACAGTGTTCGAATAAGGACCCGAACTCCTTTGGATTGATTAATCAAACGCTCACAACGTTTCGTGTCTTCGTTTCCCTTTATTTACTTTGTGTTTTCTTCCCCCCCTTTCTTCAGCGGAGTTTTCCCAACATTGGGACAGTGCGCGAGTACAGACAGGAACTCTTCTTCCGCGCTGATTAATTAAAAAGCTTTCACGTTCGCTTTTCTCTTCTTCTTCGTTCCTCTCCTTCTTTCCTTCTTCCTTTTCTCCCCTCCTCCTGACCCCTAAAGCCTCACCCCCCCCCCCCCACCCACCCCCCCTTCTCCTTCATCCTTTTCCCTCCCCTACCCCCAAGCTTTTCCCCTAACTTTTTCTTCCCCAGGAAACTCACGCATGCTAGAACTTTGTAAGGATGACGGAAACTCATCTGGAACCGATTACTCTGAAGGTGGCTGGTTGTTGTAAACATGTATTGGTGGCTGCCTCACCATAACGTGTTGTTGTATTATTTTTTGTTGGGATTTATGTCGCAATAATAGCGGATCAAAACCTTACAACTACGCGTAGAGAGTGCATACACCTAAAGTGTTCCTGTCGTGCCAAATCGTCACGCTCTGAGGCAGCTGTTTGCACAATAATCCCCTGTAACAAGCTTTGAAACACTAATGAGCCACTTGCAAGGGATGATATCTAATATGGTTTTCCATAGAAGGAACCTGTTCAAAATCCCACAGGATAGCTTCCCTTTTTTTTAAAAAAAGAGAGTTTCTGTCTGTGAAATATGAAGGTCGGACTCAACAATAAATGTGCCGATAGTTGTGTTCGTCTAGCATTTATGTCATGTGACAGTAGTGTGTTTTCTTATTCGATTCGCTTTTAATCCGTGACAGAAAGAAAACGCAATGGAGAAAAATCACATCTGAAGAAGAACGAGCGACAGAACTTTCTGCTTGGAGTGACTCGGGCATGTCCAGATAGAAAAAGACAATTTCCTCGAATGGCAAAAATAATGAAGGGAGGTCAATCTTTACAACAGCAGCAGGAAGGCTGGTTTTTTTTTCCCCCATGTTTTCTTAACGGTTTAGATGAGGGTTTTAGTTTAGTTCACGGACAGGTTAAGGTTTGGATTATTGATAGTGGGGCTGATGCGGGCAAGACAAGTTCATTAAACGTCTATTGATTGCCCCGACACAGTTTTCCCCTCGTCATTCTCACGATGGTCTTCAGGAAAGAAGACGGCCCGCTTTTTCTCTGAAGAGCTTGAAGTTGTGGACCGGTTCTTCTCGCGCTGTCATTGGAGAAGAAGAAGAAGAGGAGCTGAAGAAGGCTTGTACCTGTGTCTCGGATTTAGGGTTTGTGTCTGGGGGGTTGAATTTGTTTTCTGCTCATATCTGGTTTGAACCTGTACCCTGTCGGTGAGGCGGTAGAAGAAGAGCGGAGGGGAAGGGGGGGGGGGGGGGGGAATTCAGAGGATGCGTGGAGGAGAGGGGAGGGAGAGGGCGAAGGAAGGGGGTATGGTCGGACAACCGACCCGTCCTCGAGTGCCGATTCGTTGGTGGGTTAGATGACTTCAGCTGAGTTTAGGATTACTGCATTCACATTTAAGGAACGCAATTTGTAAGACAGTTGACAGTATAGTAAAGTATGTAGTAGGATCTAGTTTGTTACGTTTTGTTTTATTTGTTGGGTTTTTAGAGAAAAATTCAATTAAATTCTGTTAACAACGTTCACGCCCCGCCCCCCCCCCCCCCCCCCCAAAAAAAAAAAACAAAAAACACTCGTCTACAGGCACACTCACATTCAGGCAAACGTGCACGCAATTTTTACACACACACACACACACGCACACACAAACACAAGCACGCACGCACGCGCGTTCTAGCTGGCAGGCGCGCTATTTCAGTGTTTTGCTGATGCAGACTTTTTTTTTTTCTTTTTTTTTTTGCTAAACTGTCTGTCAAAAAAGCCTTCTGCAGACTGATTCATGATTATTAAATCGCCCCCCATCTCCAGGGGTGAAAGACTTACCACTGGCCTAAACCTTCATCCTCGGATATGAAGCTAGATCAATCAAACAATTTGTCACTGTGGATCGAGATCAATCTTTCCTCCGCCGCCTTCCCCCCTCCCCCCCCCCCTCTCTCTCTCTCTTTCCCTACCTCCTTCCCCCCCCTCTCTCTCTTCCTCCCTCCCTCCCTCCCCCCCCCCCCTCTCTCTCTCTCTCTCTCATGCACGCACAAACATTTACATATACACGCGTGCGCGTGCCAAAGCACACAAAGCTACACAGACACGCACGCACACTTA
>JADBJO010001349.1:255000-257500 GCA_016801955.1 Conus betulinus | reverse complement strand
CATTCAGTCCAGTGTCAGTCAGTTTTTTTTTTTTCGATAACCACATGTGGGTACATGGTATGCGCACACTTGACATCCATGCCAATGGTTAGACCGGTCTTGGTAATGGAATCTTACGTGTGTGCAAGATGTTTATATTCTCACTCGAAGGACCTTTCGGGAAGCGGAATTGGAACCAATCTGAACTGCGAGGCCGGGAACAATTTCCATGTATTGAAACGGTCCGGCGGAGATTCGAACGCGCTTCTCCACAATCGACCAAGAGTCACGAGTCCCGGCCTGGCGTTTTAATTCGACTACGTTCTTCGGGTCCCCTTTCAACGTGGGTTTCCTGCCCAATTCCGCTGTCTTCGACAGTCACGGTTGTGACCGTGTTTACGTTGGCGGTGCGAACAGACTCCCGACAACAGGGTCAGTTCAAACTTATTATTCGTAAAAAGATGCTGTGGTGTTGTGCAGAGCTCTTTGCCTTTTTCATATTGCACTGTGTGTTTTGTTGCATTCTTAGTATTGTATTGTTTTGTGCTGCGCTGGAAATCCAGATTTTACACATGACTGCAATTCCACCGCACTGAGAGGTAAGAGAGACCATACTATGTGTGGTAGTAGGCCTAAAGCAGTCTCAGATGAGAACTACAAAAGGTACCATTCTCTTTCCAAACCATGTATACGAGTTTTCTTTGTTTGTTTAAAAGAGAAGAGAGGCCATTCTATCTCAGATGAGAACCACAAAGGTACTAGTCTATTCTCTTTCCAAGCCATGTATGTGTTTTTTGTTTTGTTTAGTTTTGTTTTGATTTTGTTTGTTCGTTCGCCTATTCATTAGTTAATGATTTAAGAAAAAAAGAAGGAAGAGGATGATGAGGACAAGGCGATGGAGGTCTATTCCATTCATCCCAAACCATCCGAGTAATATATATATATATATATATATATATATACATTATTACAATGATGGAAGAGTTGTTAACCTGCACTTGTTTTCCCCCGCTACTAAATTGTTCAGAATTATATATATATATATATATATATATATATATATATATATATATACTGTATTATAAACAAGCTTGCTCTTATGTATTAGATTGTAGAAATAGGGAGGTGATAAGCCTTCATATCTGCAGTGGTAGATAATTCTGCCTAACTGACAGTATTTGCTTTAGTGGTGAATGGGGAATAATAAATGCTTCTCAAAATGAACCTTCACCAAGCTTATAATTTCCGAAGCAGGAGACCATCTCCAATGGGGAGGAAGCTCACTAACATATAACTCCTGGTCAGATACCGGTATTTCGAAACCTGATTGTTTCTCCTCAGTGACCGCGGAAAGTGGTAATTTGACTCCTCTGCCTTTCGGTTTTAAGAAGAATGCTATACCAGAAAAAGGGTGGTGCGCAATACCGTAGTATGTTTGTTGGGTTTTCAAAAAACCAACCAGATCTCTCTCTCTCTCTCTCTCTCTCTCTCTCTCTCTCTCTCTCTCTCTATATATATATCTATATATATATATATGAGCGTTGTACTTTAGAATGAAACAAAAGAATAAAAAAAAGTTTCCGACAGAGTCAAGGTCGAAGGTCCACCCAGCTATGTTTTTTTTCCGCCGTGGCGACAGCGACTGAGCCTACTGCCGGTCGCTCCATTGTACAGTTTCCTGCCTGCAGAAGAAAAGATCACGGACTGTTTACACATCTCTTCCCCCACGCACTGGCCTGTGACAATCAAAAGAGCAGAGCGGCAGATGATGGCGTAGCGTACCCCTTGGGTTTCCAATCATACTGACTGAGCGCACGGCAATGCGCCCACCTCCCCCCCCCCCCCATCCCTGTCCCTCCCCGTATCTCTACCCCTCCCTTCGTCTCTCTCTCTCTCTCTCTCTCTCTCTCTCTCTCTCTCTCTCTCTCTCTCTCTGTGTGTGTGTGTGTGTGTGTGTGTGTGTGTGTGTGTGTGTGTGTGTGTCCTTTGTGTGAAACTTGAGAATGACTGGACCGACAATGGCTCAGCGTCCCAGTTTGGTTTCCGAACATATAAATGACTGAGCGTCAATATTCTCTCTCTCTCTCTCTCCTCTCTCTCCTCTCTCTCTCTCTCTCTCTCTCTCTCTCATCACATCCGATGACTGTATGTAAAGATATGCAAGTGGGACTAATTTGTCATCGAAAATAATGAATTTCTGGTTGCCAGTGTGTGTGTGTGTGTGTGTGTGTGTGTGTGTGTGTGCGCGTGCGCGCGCGCGCGCACGCACGTACATGTGTGTGTGTGTGTGTGTGTGTGTGTGTGTGTGTGTCCGCGCTTGTGCGAGTGTGTGCGCGTGTTTCGTCTTTTCAGATGGCTATTTTTTTTTCTTTAATTATTAAAAAAAAAAAAAAAAACAGCCACAGAAACTGCCACAACAGTTTGGAAAAAGCACACCACATACCACAGCGTGGCAGCGGGGGGAGATTGGATCTGCTCTCCCTCCCCCAGCCACACTCCTGTCCCTTCTCCCCACCCTCAT
>JADBJO010001349.1:237500-247500 GCA_016801955.1 Conus betulinus | reverse complement strand
GTGGGAAAGTTGTGTGGCCTTCTCCCCGTTGTCCTGTTAGGTAGGTGTTGGTGAAAAAGCCACAGGCAGACGCCGCTTAGAGGTCGACCAGTTGTAAGAAAGTGTACAATCCTCAGTGAATTGCTCGTGGCCTGATCTCTCTCTCTCTCTCTCTCTCTCTCTCTCCTCCCCTCTCTCTCTCTCTTCTCTCTCTCTCTCTCTGTGTGTGTGTGTGTGGTGTGTGTGTGTGTGTGTGTGTGTGTGTGTGTGTGCGAGGAGCGAGTGAGCGAGCGAGCGAGAGAGCGAGAGAGAGAGAGGAGAGTGTGTGTGTGTGTGGTGTGTGTGTGTGTGTGTGTGTGTGTGTACGCGCGCGTGTATGTGTGAGAGTGAGTAAGAGAGACAGACAGACAGACACAGACTGACACAGACGGAGGGACATAAGGGAGAGTAGCAGCAATATGTGTAGAGGAAACCGAATTTTCGTTTCTGCGGGACAAAACACATCAATGTAATCAAATCAAAACCCGTTGTGTACACAACAATGTCAGACAATATCGGATTTTACCCTTAAGTCGAAAAACGCACTACATAATCTGCTTAGAGTTGCTGACCTCCAAGAAAGAATGAGCACTGGTGTGAGCGAGAGAGGGTTTTCGCTGTTGAGAGAGAGAGAGAGAGAGAGAGGAGAGAGAGAGAGAGAGAGAGAGAGAGAGAGAGAGAGAGAGAGAGAGAGAGAGAGGAGAGAGGGACACGAAAACCACGATGCAAAGCTCAATAAATAATCAAGTTTCTGAAGTAGCTTCCTTCCATCTGAACTTCAGCGCAAACAAGACCAGTATCATCTTCAAGGGACAGAACTCATACAGAAAATAATTGTGTTCCTTGGTGCAAACAAGATACTTTTAAAAGACAAAGACCATAGATCTAAAGGGAAAGGCTTTCCTCCATGCAAACGGGACAAATGTCTTCATGAGGCAGGGATCACAAAGACAATGTCTTTTCGACACAAACAAGGTTGATATTGTCCGTAAGAGACAGAGAGATCATAGACGGAATAGTTTCCTCGATGCAGACGGCATAAACGTTGCGGGATGGTGATCACAAAAGGAATCTTTTCTCGCCGTGTAATGTTCTTTCCTTTTTCAGTAAGCGTCATCAACAAAAACATTCTTCGATTGATCGGCACTCGTTCACGGAAACTTCCAGCATCGTGCTTTTCCCAACAGTAAAGCAATAGGCTTCTATCAGAGTACACACAGAATAAACTTGAAAAGAAAAAAAAAAGCCATGCCTTTCACACAATGTTCTATAGGAAAAAAAAGTGTAATGCAAGTAAGCAGAAATAGTGGATACTGTTGATAAGGCTCAGACAAATGCTACATACCAGCATAGCATTACTAGCCATCTTTCTTTCCAGCGTTAACAGCATCAGTTATGATCAGTATCGGCAGCATCCACATCCAATAGTTATTTTAGAAATAGAAACAAGATTGAAATCAATCACAGTACACATGCATGTTCTAATTTGTAAACAATGACGCTCTACGGACGCAAAGACTTGTAACCACTTGAAAAATCCCCAAACACAGAAATACACAAACGCAACAGAACTACCACAAAATTTGCAAAAAAAAAAAAAAAAGTACAATTATTAATTGCACCATTACTGTCAGGAACATCATTTACAGCATCATATCAACATTGATACTAACTACAGAAGCACCCCAATCACAACAACAAACAAACAAACATAAAAATCTATGACAATACATAAATGTTTACATGGGGTACAAGCAAGTATTTCTGGACTCCAATTGACAATTATTTGACCGCTGAAAAGGCTGTTGTACAATGAACGTATTAGAAAGATTGCCAGATCAGACAATTAGAAAATCAATAGTAATCCATCTTACTCAAGGCTTTTTATTATTTTTTCCCATTTCAGTAGCCTCAAACGCTACTGACAAAAGCCACATGTCTTCAAATACTCTAGACGAAGGGAAAGGATTTGGAGAGGGGGAGCATGAGGAGGAAGTGGGTGGGTGGGTTATCTTGCAATCATATAAAAAAAAAAAAAAAAAAAAAAAAAAAAAAAAAAAAAAAACAAAACTTTAAATACAATGAAAAAAAAAAAGTATGGAAAAGCCAACTTTACATAACTAGTTGAGTCATAACACAAACTATAACAAATGTCCCATAGGACTGCGTAGTAAACAGTTTGCAAAATCAAACAAAACAAACTAAAATTCAAGGGATACTATCAAGAGAACTTTCAGAAATAGCCGGTAAAATAGGTCTCAATCTCTGGCATTCCAGAAGAATGTGTTGGTTTGAAATTTGTTCACCGCACAGACATTTAACATCTTTGCTGAATTTTGTTTTTTGAAAGGCATTAAGCTTTATCCTATAAGACAGCGAAGTAATGTGTCTACATTTGAAACTGTTGCCATAATTCACAGATATTTTTTGTTGTTGAACCAACCGAATTCAGTAAGAGACTGGAGAATTTCTCCTTCCTATGGAGAGATTTTGAAACTTTGTTCCACGATGCTTGCTCCAGCAAATGATACCCTTCTGTAACGGATAAAGGGATGTTTATTTCTATAGATTCCCCGTCTTGCCTTGCACACCTTTTTTTTGCGGCTCTGTCAGCACAATCGTTTGAATATAATCCAACATGTGAAGGAACCCAACAAAAGGTGATATTGGTTCCCTTTAAACTTAAAATGTTAATCATGTGATTGATTTCTATGATAATTTTGGATTTTTTCTTGTAATCAAATGAACGTAAAGCGTACAGTACGGACTGAGAATCGACGCAGAATAAAATCTGAAAAATTTTTCAACGGAAGATCAATTATGTAATAAAGAGCCATAAGTATAGCAACGAGTTCGGCGGTAAATATTGATCGATTTTTACCAATGAAGTATGATTTTTTTCTTTTTTTTAAAGCTGTATAACAAAGCCTGAACCAGCACGGTGATCATCTAAGAGTGAGCCATCTGTGTATATCTTTAAATGATTTGGGTATTTATTTTCTAGTAAAATCGGACTTCACTTTGCATAATATTTGGATTCTCATTCTTCTTCACATCAGTGTAATTGATATCAAAATGTGTTTATTTCATTCACCAGTTAGGGTAAGGAGAAACTACTTGCTGTGCATCAATACACTGTGGATTTATTTCCGACTCTTTAAGTAAGTCTGATACATATGAGCCAATTGGCTTTAATGAAGATATCTGTCTGGCCCGTTTAGGAAAATTTATTTCTGATTTTATTTGTACTTCTTCCGAGGCAAAGTTGTCGGGTGCTGAGGAGGTCCTAAGAACGTACTTTGCACATGCAAGATTTCGATATTCATCCAAAGGCAATTCTCCGATTTCTTTATAAGTTCCGAGGGTTGATGCGTGAAAGGGTACACCAAGAGCAAGCCTGTATCCTTTGCAATCGATACTTTTGAAGTTTCTTAAGTAATAGTTTGGAGCACTAAAAAATATTTCTTGTCCATAGGATAATTTTGATCGAATTAATGTTGTGCTAAGATGTTTCAAAATTTTGCTGTCTTGTCCCCAGTATTGTTTACTTATAACTTTTTAAAAAAATTAAGCATTTTCTTGCTTTAGTAACAATATGGTTGATATGAGCGTTCCATGTTAGCTTTGTTGTAAGAAACAAACCCAAAAATTTTACTGAATCCTTGTACTGAATTGTTTCGTTTTCAATTTTAAACAAAGGTAGCTCAGCAGGATTACTGCCATTATTGAAAAGCATCATATGAGTCTTTTCTGAAGATAATGCAAGGCCATTTGTGACCATATAATTGTTTATTTTATCAAGTTCCCTTTGATATAGCTTCTTGATATAGTTTAAAGCCCTTTTAGATGTATTTCTTTTCATTATAACATTCATCCATATACAGATATCATCTGCATATTGTACTAATACTACATGTTTTGACAAATGTGATGGCAAATCGTTCATCAAGATATTAAATAACACAGGTGCAATTACGGAACCTTGTGGCAAGCCCATGTGAAGAGATCTGAAATTTGAATATGAATTCCCTACTCTAACCTGTATACTTCTTTTACTCAAAAAGCATTTAAAAAATGGTATAGATGACCCGATAAAAACAGTCTGTTTAAGTTTATAAAGAAGCTTGGCATGCCAGACTTGGTCATAGGCTTTCTTGATATCAAAGAAAGTTGCAATAACGTTTTTTTTTCTTCTCGCAAACTGTTGTTTTATGTTTGTTGTAGTTTTCCCAAATTATCGATTGCAGACCTGCCTTTCCTGAAGCCTGCTTGGTTAATGGGAATGATTTTATTTACTTCACAATAATGAACCAATCTTCTTAAAATAATCCTCTCCAGAAGTTTACACGTATGTGAGGTTAGAGCAATTGGCCTGTAACTATGTTTGTCCACTGGAGTTTTACCATGCTTTAAATAGGCACGATGACAGACTGTTTCCAGTGTTTTGGCATAACACCCTCAACCAACATTTCTGAAACAATTTATATGCAACAATAAAACAAAGTTATCTGGCAAGTGTTTAAAGCATATCATTAGAAACTATATCTAATCCTACAGATGATTTCTTATTAGGAAGAGATATAAGTGCATCTTTGACTTCATCAAAAGTAATTGGGGCATTGATGAAGTGACTGTTGTCACTAACTGGATCTTTGTATTCATCTTTTCCTTCTTCTTCAGTTCTATATGTTTTATTTTTAGGGGCCAGACCTTCTAGACGCATAGAGTCTGAAAACATATCAGCGAATAATTCTGCCTTTTCCGAGTTTGACGGAAATTCTTTGTTCTTCAGTCTTATAGGACAAGATGGCAAATTTACGCCTTTTTCATTTCATGAAACTTTTTCCAAACTTTTTGGAGATCTGTGTGGTTTGAAATTTCATTTGTACAGAAAGAGGACCAGTATTGCCTTTTCGCCTGTGTGCTATTACCATATTGCTATGATGATTTGCTTTTCTTTTGGCAATTAGATTCTCTGGTGATTTGTCTTTTAGATATATCTTAAACATTAATTTTATATTATTTACGGCTGCATCACAGGTTGGTGTCCACCAGATATTTCCTGAATGTTTGTTTGATTTGACTGGATGGAACTTTGGAATTGCTACATCAGCAGCTTTGAGAATGGCACAAGTAAAGTATGAATATAATTGGTCTATGTTTCTCAGTATCAACACTTTCAGTATGACAAGCATCCAGACTATTTTTGAATTTCTCCCAGTCAGCAAGTTTATAATTATATTTTGGAATTTTGTCTACGTGAGATTCACAAGACTCTGTCATTTCATTAAATGTTATAATAATAGGAAGATGATCGCTTCCCAAAGTATCGTTAAAGGTATTCCAGTTACATTCTGGGGCTAGGACAGGAGATACCAAAGTTAAATCAATTGCTGATGCCCTGTGTGTTGAGATGTCCGGAATTCTAGTGATGCGGCCATCGTTAAGCATATACAAACAAGAATCAACGACATTTTCAACAAAGCGGTTACTAGTAACTGATGCACAATCTTTATCCCAGAATGGGGAATGAGCGTTAAAATCCCCTGCTACCAGCCACTTTTCTTTATCTTGAAGAGTATGTAACCATTCTGTGTTAAATTCATTGGGTCCTTTAGGTAAGTACGCAGAAATTATGTTATTATATGATTTCATTAAATTTTACTTGAGCTGCACACAAATGTAAACCGTGAGTATGATTTGGTGCAGGGGGAGGTCGCACTTTGTAATCTATCCCTTCTTACAAATTTACTCTTATTTCCAGTACTGCTATCTATCAAAATCGCCGATCACTCATCAAGACCTATCGTGAGCTATGACCTACATCACCAGTGTTATTTTAGGCGGTAAGCTACAACACCATTTTCATAATCGCACTGTACTTTTTTTTTTCCAATTGTAAGATGGCTATTAGTCGAAGACAATTATGGCAAACTCTTTTTGTAAAAGTAACTGAATAGACCACATTTCTTTGGTGCTCAAAAGCCGTCGGCTTGGGACAATTTCAATACATTGTTAACACTAAAGTTTGAGTGTTACTGAATTTCCAGTATTTCTTTTCCTTTGATGTACATTTCGCTTTCAATCTAACGTGATAACGAACGGGTCAGAGCATAATCTGATTTGATGGACACTTTTTTTTTTTTTTTTACAAATATATCCAGCTCAAATTGTCCCTGATATTTCATAAGAAAATATAAAGTCATCCCCGCTGGGTGATAATCAACCCTTTCAAGGTATACTGACTTCAGCCTTAGTTCCGTTCTCCCCTACTGTTTAGTGGATCATGAATACTCCTTGAGTCATACAATATGAGGAGAATGTCTTCTTCCATTGTCAAACGCTGACAGCACCCCCCCCCCCCCCCCCCCCACACCACCATTTAATCAAATTGGAGTTCACAATGAATTTACTGTAGAATAGGAATTGAACGTCTTTTGAACAAGTATAATGTTCTATCACTATCAGTTTTCTACGACCGCATAAGCGTGAACTGTGGTCATCATAAAAATGTCGATATCAGAACTCTTAACGAATCTACTGTTTGCTATGAATTTGACCGTCATATGAAGCATTTACCAAGGAACATTGAACTGCCGGTGTACATGCGTTTGTGTTTGTGAAAATGTCTGTGTGTCAATTGGCCCGACCAAGTGACCTCTTGTGATTTTGTTGTTCTATTTATCTACATTAGCAGTAACGGATGGTTACAGAGCGTGATCAAGTAAACTATGGCTTTGTGTTGCCTAAATTTCAGAATCTGTAAATTATTATAGCTTTGTTTCGTAAATGTTACAACTCCAACTTCTGGAGTTTTTGCAGCTTGCTCTCGATTATAGTCCTGATGTCCCTGCTTCTTTTTCATGACAACCACTCCCTCAATAATCCACGGCATGAGGCCCCTCTCCCTTCCCCTCCTCCCTGTCGGTAAACTTCGTTATTTCTTCCAGACAGGTTGAAATCCTGACTTTCGAGTTTTTGCAGCTGCCACTGTACCATAGTCCTGGTTTCAGCTCGTTCCTTTTCATATGACAACCGCTCCCTCTTTCTGTCCCAGTCTGTAGGCGCTGTCAGCATTAGTTAGGTCTTCTCTTGGGCGCTGCCAAGTGTTGACATTTCTTTATGGCCACCATCTGCCCAGCCCACGCTTTCCGCCGGTGAAAGGTCCGTGTGGTTCTGCCAGACAAACCTTTCCGACTGTCACTCTTTACCAGCGGTGGTCTGCGCTCCTTGTTCCCTGGGTTGGGAAAGGACAACGGCCGTTTCGACTGTGGAGTGCTTCGAGAGTCGTCGGTTACTTGTTTGATGTTGTTGTTTTTTTCGGTGAGCTTGGATGGTTCGGCTGTGGGTAGCTGATGAGGTGTATGTTTGAAAGTGATTGATTAGTTGGGTTGATAGCTGGTTAGTAAGCAGGCTGGTTGATTAACCAGCATATGATTCACTGGTCTGTGTTGCATGGCAGTTGGTTACATCCTACAAACACTGGAAAACAAACAGGACTCATCTGTTTTGAAACTTTTCAACATTCCTTTCGTCAGTGCCTGAAGATGGGGCTGAATCATTTGTTCTGAACAGCTCGGGACTGTTTCTGTGTCATCTTTTAAAACGTCCGGCCGATCGCACCTAACTATATCAAAAGTTACACACACACACACACACACACACACACACACACACACACACACACACACGCACACACACACAGCATTCAATGTTCCAAAAGATATTGCCACCAATGTCCCACATGGGGAACCATTTTTGTAGGGTTTGGAATCCTGAATGCGTTATTATCTTTCTTTTCTTCTTTCCGGCTTTTAGTCTGCACAAAAGCTCTTTGACCAGTTGCAAAAGGTTATTCTCGAAATATGTTCCTATTAACTGCAAAAACGTATACAGAACCCGATAAATCACTTGATCCGATTTACATACTGCTTTCTAATTCAGTTTCTTTCCGCTTAAAACTTCATTTCATCGTCAAAACGAAGAAGATGAATGTTGTCGTAACGGGCTAGAAATCAACACAGAACTTATTTTCAACATATGTTCAGCCATCAATTGTCATGGATCGAAAGTAGCAACCGCCTTCTGATTGGTAGAACATTCTTCGACATTTTCTACTCTCCTTCTGCCTCCGAGTGAGCATTGAGTGAATCTAAAACATGTAAAAAAAAAAAAAAAAAAAAGAAAAAAAACTTGTATTATTCCAAACCATTTTGCCCCAGTGTCCAGAAACCCAAACAGTCTGTGTAGAGAGCAGAATGCGTTATTACCTCCAAAGTCTTCTGTCGGGCTTTTAGTTTGCAGGAAAAGAAGTGACCTCTTAGAAGACTCGGAGCCTCCAAGTGAACGAGGATGAAGTCTCTGGGGAAAGCTCAGGGGCCTGCAGTTCCATTGTCTCCTGACCAGCTGTCGGCACAAACAGACAGACTCTAATGGCTCTCCGGAGATGAGATGGTGCTCTTCCACCTCCCCCCCCCCCCCCCCCAACTTGTCTTCATTTGAGGGTGGGGTTGAGGGATGAATGAATGGGGGGGGGGGGGGAAGACGTGAAGATCTGTGTCTGTCTGTCTTTCTTTCTGACTGTGTCCTTCTCTCTCTCTCTCTCTCTCTCTCTCTCTCTCTCTCTCTCTCTCTCTCTCTCTCTCTGACAAACCCCCGCTTTCTCCTCCACCACATCTGTCCTTTCTTTCTTTCTTTAAAACAGACGTAACATGTGGATGGCAGTAAAATGGCCGTGTCAGCACACATGTAACCGTTGCTGCACGTGCTGTGACTGTGGCTGAGTGCCCATCCGGGGAGGTCCCGTCACACATCCCCATCTTCGACCTCCACGAAGAAGACAACCCTCACTCCCCCTCCACGTCCTGCAACACCCTGCTTGCTGAGGTTGTAACCCTTTATCAAGCTGAGATGATAAAAACGAAGGCATCAGACTGCGTAGCACACGTGTGTCTGCTCGTGCAAAAGGCGCTGCGGGTTTTCAACAAAGCAGTCACATCGCTGTTGTTTCTGGCACACTTCAAAGGAGGCACTCGCCCAGACACCTGAAGCTATGACCATAAATACAAAGAGATGAAAACAGACGCGTGCTCTTCCCGTTCAACGCCCTGTATTCGACGGGAGCAATCCCAACTTTACGGGGGAAAAAAATCCGTTATGAGTCATGAAGGGGAAAAAATCCACGCGTCCAGTGTCATAAAACATAAACAAACGAGAAAAAAAAAGCACCACCTTACAGCCAACAAAGCTAACCACATTTTTCGTATGTGTCTTATTACACACACACACACACACACACACACACACACACACACACACACACACACACAGATAGACACACAGATAGACAGATATGATAGATATAGACAGATAGATAGATATTCTTCACAGAAACTTCCGTCAATTACCCTTTAAGGATTCCGTTCTATTCCTGACGTTCCGTGTCCACGTGACAGGTCACATGGTAGGCATTACACTGCACGACCTTTTCTTTAACTACAATCTGGCAAACGAATTGCATGGCTGACCCTGTTCCCATCTCTAACTGATGACGAAATTAATTAATATTGGGCATTTACTGGTTTTGAACACGGTTGAAATTTCATAGAGTAATGTCTGTGTGGGTTGGGAACGTTTTAGAGATATATGCACATTGCCTGTCAGAAGCCAGGACCATCTGTCTCCTTCCACTGCTTTAACGTTCCCTGACCCGAATTATGTACCTATTCACTGGACAAGAGACAAAGCATACTATTCAAATTCTGCAGAGGATGCAATACAGAACATAAGGAACCTGTTGACAGGCACGCACATGTTACGCAACATGCTTCACTAAAAACCGAATCTGCTGGTGACGGAAATATGCATAATGAGATCCTTCTCTTTGTCTTTTATTGATGCATATACACAAAACGTATTCACATTTCTTTCAGTGGGGATATTAAAAAGGAAAAAAAAAAACTCCTTAGAGAAGTCTGTGGGG
>JADBJO010001349.1:230000-232500 GCA_016801955.1 Conus betulinus | reverse complement strand
AAAAGCAGGTGTAAAACAGGCGTTGAGAAGCATGCTTTTGGCTAGGATCTCTCATTTCACGAGCCGAAACTGCAAACATAAATGATGTGATCTCAAAAGGCGTTCTCGTGTTTTCTCTTTGTTGTATTGGTTACTGCAACCGAGACTGTGTTTTAAAACAACGATGTCTTGTGCCTGTGTCATCGCATCGGTTAGAACCAAGATGTGTCCACGCCTTCAGCTGCAGAGACTTGTCAACACCTTTTCCTGTGCACTACCGCACCGTCAACACGGGTATTTGACACAATTCCATGATGACAAGCTTGTAGAACTGTCCACTGGTTTTCACGGGGAGGTCACAAGACGACTGACATTGGTGTGCACGACGTTGGCACTCATTCCCGAGAAAATATTCCCTTTTTATTTCAATATTGAACCATTAGGTACATGAGGACACGCATGCGGGGGTGTGGGGGTGTGGGGGTATGGGGGGTGGGAGGAAGGGAAACACAAAAGGGCTTGGGACAAGTGACGGAGAAGAGGACAGGGAATCGAGAGTGGGGAGAAAACAGATTTTACTTCGATCATACAGTATGTAGGTCGTGTCCCAGCTTCTATATTTGGGAGTGTGTATTTGTGTGTGTGCTGTGTGTGTGTGTGTGTGTGTGTGTGTGTGTGTGTGTGTGTGTGTGTGTGTGTGTGTCAGTACAACATTGAGTTAATCTGACAATAAATTGGTTTCAGTCAGTCAGTCAGTGTGTGTGTGTGTGTGTGTGTGTGGTGTGTGTGTGTGTGTGTGTGTGTGTGTGTGTGTGTGTAAGTGTGTTGTGTGTGTGTGTGTGTGGTGTGTGTGTGTGTGTGCAATTTAACATTTCAAACCCTCGACCATCCAGTTCTCAGATCACTGCACTGGCCACTATGTTATGGCTATCAGGAATTTTCCTCTCTTACATTTGCATACGCTCATCGCGGTATATCTTCAATAGGTGCGAACCAGAAGAGACGAAACCAAAACCTTAAACCCTGATCGAAGTGGTACGAGAGAGTGACAATTACTCGACAAAAGTAATGACACTAGCAAAGGGCAGACTTAACTACACAATTTATATTTCGTCTTCGCGACATCGTCGAAGGTAATCCCTCATTCCTGGAAAATATACACTGATTTTCAGTGACAATTTCCAAACGCATTGCTGCCGTTCTGTTTTGACTGACAGAATGGAACTCGATGGGTTGGGGGAGGGAGGGGGTACTTCCCGCTGCCCAGATCCGCCTGATTTTAAAAGCCATATTCACGCCGATCTGGTTCTTTAAATTAAAATTACTGGGAGCTGAAGATCTCCACCACCACAACACACACAAACTCACAAATCACGGAGAGAGCGATAAAGGAGAGAGAGAGAGAGTAGAGACGAGAGAGAGAGAGAGAGAGAGAGAGAGAGAGAGAGAGAGAGGAGAGAGAGGCTTTCTGACAGCCAAACAAATCACCAGTTTAGGCACAGTAAAAGCCCAGCCTTCAAACACATCAGCGGCGTTTCCTTACTTATTTTTGTCAACTGTGTTTCTTACGTACAGCTGATTGCATAAACTGACAGCCTCCTTTTCCCCATTCATCTCTCCGAATTCCAAAGTTTGTTAGACACTCCCTTCAGGCACGCGGAATGGTTCCAACGGGCAGCCGACTGCCACCTGAGCATGCGCGACGGTCGCAAATCATCCCAGAACAGTTTTCCCCAAATCCCATAACCAATTGTCAGTAATGATTACCTCCAATTTGCTGATGTCGTTATCGATGTCGGAATCGCACTCCTTCCCCCCCCCCCCCCCCCCCCCCCCCCCCCCCCAACCTCCAGACCACTAAGAACCGTAGAATACGAAACGTTTTTGTTGATGGTTTACGTTGTTGTCTTATAACGATTATTGATGAATATTGGGATGGGAAAATGATTCCATGGAGGGTCCACCCCTTTTTGTTTTATGGATGCCTAACAGGGCTGTGTCCTTCTCAACAGACAAAATTATGGGGGTTAAATCCAGCAGTGACATTCGATCGATCCCCCCACGATTTAGAGAATCAGGGCGGCTGGCACAGCCTGATGGGCATTCAGAAGAACCGTTTTTCGTTACATCCCTTCTTCCCCTAGCTGTCAGTGCTGTAGCTTCTGTTCGCTGAACAATAAAAAACAGCCCACAAAAAGCCTGCTTTGTGTGTTAAGCAGACGTGCTAACAAACACAACATATACATACCGAATATTATAGATTCTACGCAGGTCAGCTACTCGAGCTTGCCGGAATTTGTACACGGGCCCCAAATTCTTCTGCTTTGTAGGCTGATTTGGTTTGGTTTGGTTTAATTTAGTTGTTGGTTTTTTTTTGTTTGTTTTGTTTTGTTTTGCTTTTGTTTTATTGTTGTTGTTGATGTTTTCAGTGTACAACCACAGTGTGGTCCTTGTGGTTGGCTGGGCTAACATAACAACATAGCTTGACTATGTTAGACACCGCGAAGCACGGTGAAGAAGC
>JADBJO010001349.1:215000-220000 GCA_016801955.1 Conus betulinus | reverse complement strand
CATGCACCTCACTCCCCTTGTGAAGCAAGGAAAAAAAATGATTTAAAACCAAAAAAAAAAAAAAAAAAAAGAGAGAGAGAGAGAGAGCAGGCGTGTGCTTGGCATAAAAATTCAGGTTTACGCATAAACTTTGGTATTAAATTCTTTTACAGGTAACTACCTTGTTAACATATTTGAGAATGGGGGTGGGGGGGTGTGCGTGTGTAAGACAAAATGAAGAACTGAAAATAATTAAGTCCTTTGTTTCATTTATGTTGTTTCCCTTTGTATAAGCAACATATTCTCAGAGGGAGTGTGCCAGTACGCCACACGTTAGAACATTAACAAAACCAGACACTTTGTATCTTTTGCCAAAACACTTAAATCAGCAAAAAATATTTGTAAGAGAACATACAGACTATGCACGATGTGTAAGAGATTGGTTGGGGGAAAAAAAGGAAAAGAAGAAAAATAAGAGAAAAAAAATTGTGGAGGAAATTTTTTTTTTTCCGGTTTTTTTTTTTTTTTTTTTTTTTTTTTTTTTTTTTTTTTTTTTTTCCAGATGAAGAGGACAGTGTGAAGCACCAATAAAAGAAGAGGTGGATTTTGGCTTGGGGGGGGGGGGGGGGGGGGGGGGGGGGGAAAAAAAGTACAAAAAATAACATCACCTTTGGTGCTCCACTGATCCCAGAACTGATGAAAACAAACAAACAAACAAACAAAAAACAAAACAAAAAACAAAAACAACACACGAAAAATACTGTGAACTCGGTATACAATACCAAAATAATAGATAACGAACACACCAATACACACTATCAAATATTGACCCTGACAGAGACTGAACAGACAATAAATCAAACAAACAGATGAAAACTATACACGACAGGAAGCGTCTCCCTACAAACTGTAGGAAACAAGTTACCCCTCAGCACCTGCCCGCGACACAGCCGGCAGCTCCCCGAAAAGAAAGGTGAAGAACACCTGTGGCTAATGTCAACCCATTCAAAGACAAGGGAAGGGACATGCAACACATCTCTGCCACAGCAGGATATCATTTTCAACTGAAGCATGCTTTTCAACTTGTGCATACCTAGTACAACTCCCTCGCGCCCCCCCCACCCCCCCCCCACCCCCACCCCCACCCCCCACCCCTCCTTTTCTGTTCCTTAACTTTGATTTTTCTTTCTTTTCTCTTCTTTCTTCTTCTTCTTCTTTTTTTTTTTTTTTTTTTTTTTTTTTCTTTTTCATTTTTTTTTTTTGCACACAGCAAACTTAGAGGTAAAAAAAAATAAAATAAAATAAAAGCGAAACTGAAATCAACAAGAACAACAACAGGACAGGACACGGCACAAAAAACCTCTATAAACAATATATGAAGAGTACGTGAAAACTAGCGAGCAAAACAGCACAGTGCGCAACATCAGGTGTCAACTCAATGAGCTATAGAAAAATGATCATTCAAAACCAGCAAAGAAGACAGACGAATGCACAACATCAAATATAGATCTTACAAACGAACGAGAAATAATGAGAGAGAGAGAGAGAGAGAGAGAGAGAGAGAGAGAGAGAGAGAGAGAGAGAGAGAGAGAGAGAGAGAGAGAAAACACAAAAAACATGGCACAAGATCAAATATCCACCATAAGAAACAAACGGAAAAAAACACAAACGGAAAAGCAAAACATCTTCTCCCCCCCCCCCCCCCCCCCCCCCCCCCCCCCCCCCCCCCCCCCACCCCCCCCCCCCCCCCCCTAGAAAACATCTTTTTCCGACAGAAAAGCAAAACATATAGTGTCCGCCTCATGAACGATGGATAAACAATCATAAATCAAAACAAAACCTAACAGAACATTGCATAAGATCAAATATGGACCTCATAAAGTAAAAACATTTTACTAAAAAGACACCAAAACAAATACACTCAGAAGGAAAAAAAAAAAAAATGTGCAAGATGAAGTGTTCATCCCATAAACAACGGATAAAGAACACGAAGCAAAATGGAAGAAACAGCTCAAACAAACATAACAGAAAAAAAAAAGAAAAAACCAAACAAACAGAACACACACAACCCACGAAATCAAGAATCCACTTCAAGTATGCAGAAAAATAATGTGTTCAAAACAAAGATAAAAACCAAACAAACAAACAGTTCCACTGATTTCAGGTTGTTTATAGCCCATTCGACCCGTAGGGAGCAACCTGAGCTGTAACGTCGTCAAAATCGATTCCACGCACGTTTGTCATTCAAAAACAAATGAACAGACCAGCTTCGCTCAAGCCTACTAAAAAACGGCCCGAAAACTGGATTCATTTTCCACAAGACCCGTAGATCAAATGAAAATATGTTATCTCTTTCACAGGACGATGCGCGAATTTAAGTACCAACTCAGCAAACAATAAATAAGTATTAAAAAAAAAAGAAAACTATAGACGAATAGGAAGAAAGAAAGTGAGAAAAAAAAATGAATGACATGATAGAAAAAAATGAAGAAAACCTACACAAAATAAGTAAATAGCAAAATGGCACGAGGGGAATAAAAAAAAAAAAAAAAAAAAAGGGGGGGGGGGGGGGGGGGGGCAGATTGATGATTTGTGCAAAAAGTAAATATGTTGCAGTTTGTGGATTTTAACGTCATCTTGTTTGTTGTTGATTCAAACTGCAAGAATAGTAGGGTGTTGTGGGTGTTAAAGTGGCGTGCGCGCGCGCGCGCGCGCGCGTGTGTGTGTGTGTGTATTGTGTGTATGTATCTGTGTGTGTGTGTGTGCGCGTGCGCGCGCGTGTGTGTGTTCGCACGCGCGCGTGCGTGCGTGCGTGCGTGCGTGGTGTGTGTGTGTGTGTGCGTGAGTGTTCGCGCGCGTGCGTGCGTGCGTGCGTACGTGCGTGCGTGCGTGCGTGTGTGTGTGTGTGTGTGTATGTGTGTGTGTGTGTGTGTGTGTGTGATGAATAAAGTCATGAGCGACGTACAAGAAGGCGAACTGAAATACTCTAATAGCAGAAAACAAACAACGCAACACATCAAATCAAGAAACAGGAAATGGAAGACAACATAAAACTACATCAACACCCCCACGGCATAATCATGTAAGCAGGCGAGAGACAGCCAGCTGAACAGCTTACAATACCGGTGGTGAAATAAAGGGAAATGAACCGACAAGAGAAAACAAAAAGTGGACGACATTAAAAAAAAAAAAAAAAAGAAAAAAAAAAAAAACCCCCACACAAACTGTTTGCCCGGCCGATACCGCCCCGAGTGTCACCTCGAACCAAAAAATACGAAAATGAGTAAGTAAATAAACAAACGACTGATAACCTTTTTTTCTTTGATAAAAATCCGATTTCAGCTTGCCCTATAAAAAAATAAGAATTTTAAAAGAAACTCTCTCATCAACGAAACCAATCATCAAGTTTTCTAACGCTACATAAACAGAGCTTTTGTTAGAGAGAGAGAAAGAGAGAGAGAGAGAGAGAGAGAGAGAGAGAGAGAGAGAGAGAGAGAGAGAGAGAGAGAGAGAGAGAGAGAGAGAGGCTGCTTATCACTTTCCTTCTTTTCTTTTTTTTTTTTTTTCTTTTTCTTTTTTTTTTTTTTTTCGACGAGAACTCCAATCTTAACAGCTCCGCCCAATGACAACCTATTACACCGATGGCAGCGAATGACATGACCCGCTTAAATCAAGTCGGTCACTTTGTGTATACCACTTTGAAATCGACGGTCTCAAGAATGCTACTCGCTGTACAGCGCTGAAAAAAAAAAAGAAAAAAAAAAAATCACCAACTCACACGTACACACGCCGACATAGGTTCAAGGAGGGGGCGGTGCTGATTTTATTTCGACAACAGACGTCCTCAACATTAATACTGCATCTTGCCTGATACAGGTACTGCACTCAACACCTGGTATACCTTCGCCTTTCTTGACACCAACAGCGCGCCACACCACACACACACACACACACACACACACACCACCCACTTTGCCCCCCCCCCCCCCTCCCACCCCCTCCGACTCCCTCCTTCCACCCCCAAGGATTCAGCCTACAACTAACTGGTCGACCTTGCCGTTGAGGTTTGGAAGTTTTATGAATGAAGACGTCAAAACATGCAAGAGGTGAGTGTAAATCGTGTGGAGTTTCTAGACTAGCTTCGCCAGGTCGCCCCCCCCCCCCCCCCCCCCCCCCCCACCTCCACCTCTGCACTCTGATTCCACAGCGCGCAGGCATGCTTGTGTGTGTGTGTGTGTGTGTGTGTGTGTGTGTGTGTGTGTGTGTGTGTGTGTGGTGTTTCTAGATATCTCTGGTATCATCATAAACTGAAAATATGTAGACAGCTTTTCTATAGTGCACTGTGCGATTTACATCAATGGCTAATCTGCACAAAGAACATTTCAGCTGAAACAGGCTGTGACGTGCGTGAATATCAATCCTACGCCTTAGAAGAATTCTTCTAAAGATGTCTTAAGACATCACCCAGATCACTGGCTTTACAACTTCGACAGAAATGTCCAAACTTCAAGAAACGTTTGTCCTAACGGCTTCAAATCGTAGAGAGGCGCAGCTTCGACTGCCTTCTACATCCCACAGCTCCCGAACCATCCACCGCGTCAACATGTTCCTTCTGACAATCATGTCTTCCGTGCTGAACTGATCGTCCTGGTTCCGGCCCTGGAAATGGGTTTCTCAATCCCAACACACAGACATCAATTGATGTTCTATTTCCTTTCTGTTTACGAGGCCACTGCCGTCCGCAGCATAAAATTATCTTGTCCGTTTGGCATTTTGCCAATTGCGTATGTCTAAAACAACAACACCAACAAAAAGGTGGTTAATAAAACATTGTTCTCACTTTCATTCTAAATTTGGTTGGTATTCGGGGCAACGAAGCTGCCCATCAGCTCGAAAAGATTGCCACGACCGATGATCAGTCAAAGGTGTCCAAGCCTTCTACACACCTCAAAGGTGTCCAGGCCTTCTACACGCCTCAAAGGTGTCCAAGCCTTCCACACACCTCAAAGGTGTCCAAGCCT
>JADBJO010001349.1:197500-202500 GCA_016801955.1 Conus betulinus | reverse complement strand
TCCCTGTGGAACAGTATGCCAGAACTTTCAGCCTGTCTCAGCCACGGAGGTTATCACCGTGGGTTTGTCTCACCGGTATCGGGTTACGGGACCGTTTTAAACTGTCAGCGAGATTATGCAAAAACATATTCTGATGCAGATTTGAGATCTACGGGACCGGTTGTTTGTCTGTCGAAACTTAACCATAAGATGAAATGAGGTTTACCATCGAGCCCATTGAGCCAACATTCTGGTGCAGATTTGAGATCCGGATCAGAGAAACGGATCCAGGATCCCATCGACCTTAGCCGTAGTCTGCGTTCTCCCGAGCGCCCTTAGTTTTATTAGTTTGTTTGTTTGTTTGAAAGAAATACGGAAAAACGAATGAGAGATGTCTGAATGAATGTTGTTAAATAGAACACATGGACAAAAAGGCTTTGCCAGTCTTACATACATGTTAATGTGTGTTTAGTTCATTTCCTAAATTGTTTGCGGCTGTCTGCGTATGTCAGGCGCAGGCTGTTCAGGGAATCTGGGAAAGTCTTTTTTTTATACGGTCTGGGAGGGACTTCTAATCCATCCATGCGCTTTGTTTTGACATTTTGTGCAACTGCGTAACGGAAATTCAACCGTCTCATACTGTGAGCACGAGTTGCCGTTCTTGTTTACTACTTGCAGGGAGACAGAAGAGTCGTCGGAATTGACCAGACGGTTTTAGTGGCAGGGAGTCAGTTACAGTCCTCACCAAAGACCGTTCCCCCCTCCCCCCCGGCCCCCCCCCCCCCCCCCTCCCCCTCCCCCTCCTTCTGCCTGCCACTAAATGGAGGTTCTTGGTTTGATGGCTGGCCTCGCTCCATTACCTGTCGCTTTATCCCAGTCATCTCCACTACACACGCGGGCAATCTTCTCCGCCAATCGATCACAGCACAGCGCATCTTTTCTGAGGACGTGTGTGTGTGTGTGTGTGTGGGGGGGGGGGGGGGGGGGGGGGGGAGCTGCAAGTCTCTTTAGTTGGTCACAACGAACCTAGTGATCACAGAAGCGTGTGTGGGCGAGGGAGGAAGGGTGGGTGGAGTAGGGATGGCGGGGTGTCCATGTGCCTGTGCTTGTATGCGCTCGTGCGTGAGTGTGTGCGTGCATGCATGGAAACATGTCTGTCTCTGCAAAAGCTTCATAGACACACTGAGACTGGAGAGAGACAGACAGACAGACAGACAGACAGACAGAGAGACTGTGTGTGTTGTGTGCGTGTGTGTGTGTGTGTGTGTGTGTGTGTGTGTGTGTGTGTGTGTGTGTGTGTGTGTGTGTGTGTGTGTGTGTGTGTGTGTGTGTGTGTGTGTGCGTGTGTGTGTTCGTGCGCGCGCACACGCGCGCGCGTGTGTGTGTATGTGTGTGTGTGTTTGGGGGGGGGGGGGGTGGAGAGAGAGACAGACAGAGAGACAGACAGACAGACAGACAGACAGACAGACAGGCAGGCAGACAGGCAGGCAGGCAGGCAGGCAGGCAGGCAGACAGGCAGGCAGGCAGGCAGGCAGGCAGACAGACAGGCAGACCGACCGACCGATAGATAGACACACCCGACAGACACAGACTCGGACATACACACAGACACAGAGAGACTGACTGAGTGCTAGACAATCAGACACACAGGCAGGCTTGCAGGCAAGCATCGATGCCTTTGTCTGGCTCTCTGTCAGTGTGTGTATGTGCGGAGTCAAGTTGATACGTTGTGTGGGGTAAGAGACAAAGATGGACAATGACACGCGGTACATTCATATTCATGACACTACGTCGACGCAGGGACGAGGTGGATGGGTACAGGGGCAAGGAACTCTCTCTCCGTCTTCCTGTCTCTGAATCTGTCTGTCTGTCTCTGTCTGTCTGTCTGTCTGTCTGTCTCTGTCTCTCTCTCTCTCTCTCTCTCTCTCTCTCTCTCTCTCTCTCTCTCTCTCTCTCTCTCTCTCTCAGAAGGCGTGAGGACGAATCTCGCTTTCCTTCCCTCTCTCCATCTCTCTTTCTCAGTCAGTCTGTTTGTCTGTCTGTCTGTCTGTCTGTCTCTCTCTCTGTCTACCTGTGCGCTTTTGTCTATTTGTCTGTTTGTCTGTCTGTCTGTCTGTCTGTCTGTCTGTCTGTGACTCCATCAAAATATCCTACATAAGCTTCAATACTTTTCTCACCTATCGCAATGAGTTCCACTCCTTCCGTATTTTGAAACACTAAATGTTTTCAAGGAGTTTAAGATGAAATAAACCCTAAAATGCAACCAACAGGGTACCATTCGTTACTTTCTCTCTAACTGGGCTCTCTCTCTCACACACACACACACACACACACACACACACACACACACACACACACACACACACACACACACACACACAGATTCCTTAGATACTTTTCCTATTCTTTTCTCTCCTTCAAATGTTGGAAAACGTGCACTACCTATTTTGATATCAGAATGTATTGCGCTGGCTTTGCTGTTTGGTCATACCGAGGAAGCAAGTGGTCCGGTGGTTAAGAGTTGTTGGCTGTGGAGTTCATTGTCGCGAGTTCAAACCACAGGAAAACTTGAACTTTTCATGGCCTTAAAACCCCTCTGTGTTGATCCAGAAGTACATGGGTATCTGTTGATCCAGAAGTATATGGTTATATGTTGATTCAGAAGTATATGGGTATCCGTTGATTCAGAAGTATATGGGTATCTCTTTATCCAGAAGTATGTGGGTATCTGTTGATCCAGAAGTATATAGGTATCTGTTTCCCCAGAAGTACATGGGTATCTGTTGATCCAGAAGTATATAGGTATCTGTTTCTCCAGAAGTATATGGGTATCTGTTTTTATCCAGACGTATACGGGTATATGTTTATCCAGAAGTATACCAGTATCTGTTTCTCCAGAAGTATAGAGGTATCTGTTTCTCCAGATGTATATGGGTATCTGTTATCCAGAAGTATATAGGTATCTGTTTCTCCAGAAGTATATAGGTATCTGTTGATCCAGCAGTTATGGGTATCCGTTGATCCAGAAGTATATGGGTATCTGTTTGATCCAGAAGTATATGGGTATCTGTTTCTCCAGAAGTATATGGGTATCTGTTTCTCCCAGAAGTATATGGGTATCTGTTGATCCAAAAGTATATGGGTATCTGTTGATCCAAAAGTATATGGGTATCTGTTGATCCAGAAGTATACGGGTATCTGTTGATCCAGAAGTATATGTGTATGTGTTGATCCAGAAGTATATGGGTATCTGTTTCTCCAGAAGTATATGTGTATCTGTTGATCCAGAAGTATATAGGTATCTGTTGATCCAGAAGTATATGGGTATCTGTTGATCCAGAAGTATATGTGTATGTGTTGATCCAGAAGTATATGGGTATCTGTTTCTCCAGAAGTATATGTGTATCTGTTGATCCAGAAGTATATAGGTATCTGTTGATCCAGAAGTATATGGGTATCTGTTGATCCAGAAGTACATGTGTATGTGTTGATCCAGAAGTATATGGGTATCTGTTTCTCCAGAAGTATATGTGTATCTGTTGATCCAGAAGTATATAGGTATCTGTTGATCCAGAAGTATATGGGTATCTGTTGATCCAGAAGTATATTTGTATGTGTTGATCCAGAAGTATATGTGTATCTGTTTCTCCAGAAGTATATGTGTATCTGTTTATCCAGAAGTACATGGGTATCTGTTGATCCCAAAGTATATGGGTATCTGTTGATCCAGAAGTATATGTGTATGTGTTGATCCAGAACTATATGGGTATCTGTTTTCTCCAGAATATGTGTATCTGTTGATCCAGAAGTATATAGGTATCTGTTGATCCAGAAGTATATAGTGTATCTGTTGATCCAGAAGTATATGTGTATCTGTTTCTCCAGAACTATATGGGTATCTGTTGATCCAGAAGTATATGGGTATCTGTTGATCCAGAACTATATGGGTATCTGTTTCTCCAGAACTATATGGGTATCTGTTTCTCCAGAAGTATATGGGTATCTGTTGATCCAGAAGTATATATGGTATCTGTTGATCCAGAAGTATATAGGTATCTGTTGATCCAGAAGTATATGTGTATCTGTTGATCCAGCAGTGTCTGGGTATCCGATTCAGGTCAGTTACGGGTCAAGCAGCGGAATGCGGGGATGGGCTCCGCCAGTCATAATGCTGTGACCAAGACATGGGAGATAACTACGGCAATAGCGTCATGGGGCCTTTAACCTAAGGCTTACGCGATGCAACGTCGTAAAACAAGAATATTTTCATTGTCTGAAGTGATACGTTTTGTTAGGCACCACAAGCGTAACAGTGGACAGAACGACGACGGTCAAGATAGTACAGGCTACATGATGAGCGAATAAAACTTCTGAGACATCGATAGCATTAAGTAGTTCGTACATCGTATCGCCAGACAGATACTGCCAGCGCAGTAGGCTGTCACTAGCAAATAAAGCAATGCAAGCTGGTCATACAAGTATCGTACCTTAACCAATACAAGCTGGTCATACAAGTATCGTACCCTAACAACCAGTTATCCAAGATTATATTGTACTGCATGGCACTGTGCGCGTATAATGATGGATAGTGTCGCACTATACTGCTGGACATTCTACTGCGTCACTGAGTCGCTGTTCTGTGCTGCGATGTTTTACGGCCGCTTTCTACACTGCATCACACAGTACGGTACTGCACTGCATCACACAGTACGGTACTGCACTGCATCACACAGTACGGTACTGCACTGCATCACACAGTACATCACACAGTACGGTACTGCCCTGCATCACACAGTACGGTACTGCGTTGCATCACACAGTATGGTACTGCCCTGCATCACACAGTACGGTACTGCACTGCATCACACAGTACATCACACAGTACGGTACTGCCCTGCATCACACAGTACGGTACTGCACTGCATCACACAGTATGGTACTGCCCTGCATCACACAGTACATCACACAGTACGGTACTGCACTGCATCACACAGTACGGTACTGCACTGCATCACACAGTA
>JADBJO010001349.1:180000-192500 GCA_016801955.1 Conus betulinus | reverse complement strand
ATTGAACGTGCGTCTGAGGTTGGTCCTTCTTCCTCTTTTTTTTTTTTTTTTTTTTTTGCACTTGTTCACGCTGGGGATCTCGATTTACATCTCATCTGAAAGGACTGACCCAAGATTCGATTCTGCACGGATTTTAAGTACGGCATGAAAATGTCGTCCGACCTGACTTCCTGGAGTAGGAATCGAACCCCGGACTTTGGTACCAAAGTCTGAGAGCTGGTTGGTAAGGGCTACTGACCTCTAAGATTACACGGACTTGATGTTATTGGGGGAGGGGGAGGTAGAGAGATGTCTCCTCTTACGTGTCCTTCCAGTGGCACAACTCCAACGCCACCCATACCCCCCCCCCCCCCCCCACCGTCCACCACCTACATAACCACACCTTGGTCATCCAGTCAAAGTAGTAGCAGCTCAACGTTGCTTGCAGCCTAGCCGAGCGGGATGGGCCGTATTGGGGCCGTCATTTTGTCGAAGACAATTCCTTACATAGATGTGAAAACAACAATAAAGCAGATTTCCTATGTTAAAAAAAAAGCCAACTTTAAAACCCTTCACCCATAAAATCTTAGATCAGATGAAGAAATATATGTCTCTTTCAGGAACTCAATAACCATACCTGGTGAAACACCGCTAAACAGGGTCTTCATGATGTCTGCTGTAAAGTGTTTCTGAAACAGCTAGCAATGGTGGGGAAAGGAACTCTAGTCTCTTGTCTTTCTAAAACAGCTAGCAATGGTGGGGAAAGGAACTCTAGTCTCGTGTCTTTCTAAAACAGCTACCAATGGTGGGGAAGAAAGGAACTCTAGTCTCTTGTGTCTTTCTGAAACAGCTAGCAATGGTGGGGGAAAGGACTCTAGTCTCTTGTCTTTCTGAAACAGCTAGCAATGGTGGGGAAAGGAACTCTAGTCTCGTGTCTTTCTAAAACAGCTAGCAATGGTGGGGAAGGAACTCTTGTCTCTTGTCTTTCTGAAACAGCTAGCAATGGTGGGGAAAGGAACTCTAGTCTCTTGTCTTTCTGAAACAGCTAGCAATGGTGGGAAAAAGGAACTCTAAGTCTCTTGTCTTTCTAAAACAGCTACCAATGGTGGGGAAAGGAACTCTAGTCTCTTGTAAATTCTGCTGCCATCCAAGCTACCACAGGTCAGCACTCATATTTTCAACAGATCACCACGGGTTTTTCAAATGTACAGTCAGCAGGTGTGTTCTTGGCCAGAAACATCTTCAAGAGACATCCACGTTCACAAAGGTTACAACAGGCCAGACTGTTGACATCAGAGATACTGTGGGCTGCAAAAGCTTCAATCTAATTTACTTGGTGGACTCTGCTAGGTGTACAGATGTACAATATAACGGAGAAACAAGTCGAACTCTTTCCAGGCGGTTCCATGGCCACAGATCGAACACACACACACACACACACACACACACACACACACACACACACACACACACACACACTCTCTCTCTCTCTCTCTCTCTCTCTCTCTCTCTCTCTCTCTCTCTCACACACACACACACACACACACACACACACACACACACACACACACACACACTCTCTCTCTCTCTCTCTCTCTCACACACACACACACACACACACACACACACACACACACACACACACACACACACACACACACACACACAGAGGCAGGACTGAAATAATGCAGGGAACCTTCACTAGACAGACATTTCTGTAGACAGACAATTCCGTGGACAGACATCTCCAGAGCAGTGGGCATAGTGAGGATGATCTCCCTGTAATCCAAATCAGCTGATGAGAACACTTGATACGAGACAGAGAAGAACACATGAAAGGTACTGCAGCAATAAGATCAGGACAAACTACCCCAACGGCCTTAACGTCTGGGACCAGCCGAACGCACGTATGCATGAACATACAGAAAGGAATGGGGAGGGATGGTGTGGTGGTGGGTTTGGGAGTGAATTTTTAAACTTTTTTTTTTCTCCCCCCCCCCCCCCCCCCCCCCCCCCCCCCCCTCTGTCTCCTTTATTCATAACTGTGAATACATACGTCGAGCTAAGCAATTCGTCGGATTCTGTAAACTTTTTTTTCCGATCGGTCGGAAGAGATCGTGGCGGTCACCTCTCGCTAGTGACTCAACTTCTGTTCCCTGACTTCACTCAGTAGAGACTGTGACGGCTTTCCTCGGATAGCGTCTTCGCATAATTTGATCTGGGAGCGACCAGCGACAGAATAAAGTGGTCGCTGACGGGCTGGGGTACTGGCAACCTACCGATAACGGAAGCTGATGTAGGTTGGGTACTTTGGTTGATTAGGTTAGGGAGACAGGGGTACGAAGGTCTGGAAGCATCTTCACAAGTTTCTGATCAATTACAGAGGCGCTCGGGACCTTTTTTGTTTTTGTCTTCGTCCTTCACCTTTCCTCTAGGCTTCACACTACATTTTCTAGATCTCTTCGCTACTCTAAAAGAAAACAACAACAACAACAAAAAGACTTTTGAAGTATGATTTTTGAAGATTTACAGCCTTGGCTTCTAATACTCCCGTGGTAGGCAATTTGAAGAGCTGACAGCTGAGCCAACCAATCCAACTACTTCTTAACCAAGCTCATCCTTCTTTCCTCGTATATCCTCCGTCCCCTCTTCTCTCTCTCTCTCTCTCTCTCTCTCTCTCTCTCTCTCTCTCTCTCTCTCTCTCTCTCTCTCTCTCTCTCTCGCAAACGATGGACCAATAAAGAAAGCTCTAGCCAGAGAGCAATGTTCTTTGCTGGACCAATCTTAGCAGATTTCCTTCCGAGTATTGTCTCATCGAAAACAGATAAATGAAACGACAGTAATTCGCGTAACGGACGGTTCTAGCTCTTGCAATGAAGATGGCGAGGGCACGTCGTGATTTGCTGTCTGGGATGCAAATGAGGCGCGTAGCCTGTATTTAGCCTCTCTTCGTTTTCCTCCACCTCTCTCCCCCCCCACCCCGACCCCTCCCCTCCTCCTCCCTGCCCACCCTCCCCCCCCCCCCTTCCCTTCCCCATCCTCTCTCCCCACCCCATACCTTCTCCTCTGACCCCCGTGCCAAGACAATTCCAGCCGTAGTCACGCCAGTCACCCAACGCCTGCAACGTTTCAGGAGATGCTAGCCTCCATTTCAGTTCCCAAGCCTCCGATGACGTAGAGAAAGAAGAAAGGGTGTTCCCCCCAAGGAACTGAAAGCCACTAATTGCCCGAGCTAACTGGAACTTTCTCTGGACCAGCCGTTACAATGGCCGCTCTCTCTGCAGGGTGGCGCCCGATCGATGGGAAATGGAAGAAAAGGGAGACTGAAAGTCAGCGAGACGTGATTGCAGTGGCGAATCAGTCATGCGGAAAGACGACCAGGATTGGCGGTTGTTAGCGACATGGAAGGCTGGTACGTCGTTTCACTGTGACTTAGCACACTGCATTGTCTATCAGAAAATTTGTACGGGAAAATATTAACCGATATGACTAAACTAGAAAACTAGAGGCCCAAGAAGAAGGCCTCCCTCTACGACTTTGCATTGGCCAATCCGTCACAGGAAAAGACGACAATCATTGGTAGTGAGGAGTGACGCTGGGGCTGTTACAGTTTTGATGTTTCATATGGATCACACAGCAAGTACAAAACAGTCACACAAACGAAAGAAAAAAACACCGATTTTTTTACCACTCGAACCTCAAGGTGTCCGATGTTAATTTCGCATCCCAGATATACAGTAGAAATGGGAAATGAAAACAAAGGAAAAAGACACAATCTCTGCATGTTAGAATCTCACACACCCGTGCCATCACAACAAGATAGTGTTTGCTCGTTGTTTCATTTTCATAACGGTCAACGAACTCACTTGGTCTTATCTGCCTGCCTATCCGTCCGTCTGTCTGTCTCTCGTCCCGATTTGTACTGTTGACTTTGCCAAACGCTAATGATGAAAGCTGGCCAATAAGGCGAAACGCTAAGTTCATGTGTCAGAAATCTATATGTACGCAGGCACGTGAGAACGTGTTCTGGCGCATTGAACGCAGTGGAAGTAGCCCAGGTCGTACTCTGACTGGAAAGGGAGAGTGACAGGTGTGCAAAATGACACATTTCCATTACAAAATACCATGTCATCAAGGATGAACCGGGACAATCAAATTCACTGTAATCATTCTCTCTCTCTCTCTCTCTCCTCTCTCTCTCTCTCTCCTCTCTCTCTCTCTCTCTGTGTGTGTGTGTGTGTGTGTGTGTGTGTGTGTGTGTGTGTGTGCGTGTGTGTGTGTGTGTGTGTGTGTGCTTATATGTTTGTGTCTGTCTGTATCTGTGTACATGCCAGAGTGCGTGCTTGCATGCCTGCGCACATGTGTGTGCGTGCGTATGTCCGTGCGTGCGTGCGTGTGCGTGCGTGCGTGCGTGCGTGCGTGTGTGTGTGTGTGTGTGTGTGTGTGTGTGTGTGTGTGTGTGTGCGTGTGTGTGTGTGTGTGTGTGTGTGTGTGTGTGTGTGTGTGTGTGTGTGTGTGTGTGAATATGGCTGCAGATTCTCAAAACCGACGATTATGCAGCTGGTGACAAATGCCACAGAAGATTAACCCTAACCCTAGAACTATCTTAACGTGGATACAGGCCGCGTGGGTTGTGCGTCCCGTGTCGGCTGCTCTGCCGACAAGCACGTCCTCGGGTGTCGCTGGAACTAACCACATGACAGCTTTAAAGTCTTTGTGCTGCATCCTCCCCCCTCCTCCCTTAATCTTCCTCCCCCTCCTACCCCCCCTCTTCCCCTATCCGGTTTCGGCTATTTTCTCCTTTAGGAGGACGACACACAATTACGGAGACACACACCAAAAAGTCATAGACACTGTTCTCCATCTATACGGCTCCCTCAGGACAATACCTCCAACAAACATTAATAAAGACCGATGGTCCTCAGAACTGCAACGTTTCAAGTTTACGCAAACTTGATGTTTAGAGAGGCCCCCCTGCTTTCAACATTCATTCGCCATCCAACATGATTTCTGTTCGTCGTATTTTCATTCCATAAAAGGACGAAGTGCCTTGGGGAAAAGAGAAGATAATGCAACACATCCACCTCAACCCTCACTTCCCCTCTCTCCCCTCTTCTACCCCACCCTCCGGTGTATCCTGAAACCCCATTTCTGTATATATTTTTTTTCCCATTCTTTCCCTTTTCTTTTCCTTTTATTCTATGGTTTCTTTCTTTTTTTTTTTTTTTTTTTTTTTGTTTTGCGTTTTCTCCAGCTAGTATCGCATAGTACTTGATGCATGAACACTCTGAAGTTTACAGAGAAACTGTAAGCTCGTGTGCGCGTGTAGCGAGAGAGAGAGAGAGAGAGAGAGAGAGAGAGAGAGAGAGAGAGAGAGAGAATCATGCACAAAACAAAGCAAACAAAGACAGCAACAAAAATAACAGCAATAACGAAGGGAGTGTACTCGTGATGTCAACTTCAGCGTTAAAAACCAGACGAAGATCTGACCCAAGCTGAACGCCAACTCCACGCTTTGGAAAACCGCCCCCAGATGGCCGCTGGCGTTCATCTGATCAATCGACGACAGTCATCTCCTTCCCATCAACGGCTGTGAACACGGACGCGCTCACCGCCGATCGAGCCTGCCTCTCTCCAGAAGACACCGGACTTAACGAACGATAGCTCCTTCGCCTAATTGAATCCAAGAGCGACGCGCAGGAGAAGGAGTGGACGGGCGGAGCACTCGGCTGACTGCCGAGGGTAGTCGCCATCTCCCTCGCTAACGGAAGTTGATGTACGTTAGGTGCTTCGGTTAATTTGATTGGGGAGATAGGTGCGAGGTGGTGGAACCGGGGGAGTTCTGATCAATTAATGCTGTGGAGACACCTGGGGCTTGCCGGGGAACGAGGTGTTTCCTGTCTGCCCTCGCCCTCAAAACGTCAGTCGTCCTACTTTGAACTATTTTAACCAGCTCGGGGATTGATAGATAATAATTCAGGTGCGTGAGCGAGTGTGTGTGCGAGTGTGTGTGTGTGTGTGTGTGTGTGTGCGTGCTTTGTAGTGTGCTTTGTAGTGCCCTCGGTTTTCTTCACGTCAGCAACTTTTCTTTTTACTAAAGTTCTCTCTCTCGCTCTCTCTCTCTCTCTCTCTCTCTCTCTCTCTCTCTCTCTCTCTCATCATTTACCCGCTCCAAATGCCCCGCAACGCCCCACCCCTATCTCTACTCCCATTTCTACTCATCACCTTCATGCATCATGGCCAACGGCCGGTGTACAGTAAAGTCTGAGTTTTCTCTATCCCCCCCTCTCTCTCTCTCTCTCTCTCTCTCTCTCTCTCTCTCTGATGCAGCCGCCCTCTCCACCCCACCCACCCCTCCCCTTACACACACTCACATACACACGGCATCAGATCTACAAGGCAGACAGTATTCTCTTCTGATCGACAGCCTTGACGGTTTCCTCCTGTTGCCTCTCCTTCCTGTTGTCCACAGGTGCTCGCTCAGGTCAAGTCCTCCTGTACCATTCTTCCTGTGAGGTGCGAGGATCAACCACTCTTTGACGTGGATCATGACGTGGTGTGGAAGGTGGGGAGGTGGGAAAGGCATGAAGGGAGGGGAAAGTAAGACTCGTAGGACTCGTGCTCTGCACGCCTGCCCTCTCCGCCTTCACATTCCTTAACCTCCTCTACCCCCCCCCCCCCCCCCCCCCCCTTATCCCTCACCCACGCCTTCCCTATTTCCATAAAAAAAGGGCCACACACCAAATTCAATACCACCCAATCAACCAGCGTATATCAAGACTGCACACTCCGCGAAGCTGAACCTCGCTACAGATACCACCCCCCCCCCCTCCCACCACCACCACCCATCCACCACCTCAAATCCCTCCTACCCCCCCCCCCCCCCCTCCTCTTCGCCGCAACTACCACACCCCAATCATTCCCCCCCTCCCCCTCCCCCCCCCCCCCCCCCCCCCCGCCCCCAGTCCGTCTGGTGACGTGGACGGAGGCAAAAAGCGGGTCCCAAAAGGTAGTGAAACCATTGAAAGCCGCTAATTGCCGAGGCAGGCTAACTCGAACTCTCAGCCGAAGCGTTACAATGGTCGACTGGCAATAGGGAGGGAGAGAGCGGTGAATGAATGAGTGGGGAAGGGGGGACGGGAGGAGGAGGGGGGGGGGGCGGGGGGGGGGTCGATAGGAAAAGGACACTGAACTCACTCAGACGTGGATATTGGAGGCGACTCAGTCATGCGGAAAGGCAACGTTGATTGGTGGGTTTCGGCGAGGCCGGCGCTGGTGACGGCGTTTTGGTTTGAACTTTTTCGTCTAGTCCACTTCCAATCAGGATTAATGGGGGGGGGGGGGGGGGGGGGGGGGGGGGGGGGGGGGGGGGCATCCAGCATTGGGTCTAACGGAGAAGACGGTGGAAGATATGATTTGGAATTATACTGGATTATGGGACCAAAACTGGGGGGGGGGGGGGGGGGGGGGGGGGGGGGGGGGTGGGGGGGTGGGGGGGGGGGGGGGGGGGGGGGGGGGGTGGGGGGGCACATGGGGAAGGGAGGTTGGAGGTGTTGGGAGAAAATCATCGATCCTCCGCGTCTTTAAAGCTCATCTGAAAATACCGGGGAAAAGCCCTAAGCGTCTCTCTCTCTCTCTCTCTCTCTCTCTCTCCTCTCTCTCTCTCTCTCTCTCTCTCTCTGTACAGCGTTCTTTTCGGGAAGAGTTGCAACAGTTTGTAAACAATTCAAATGATGATTACGTTGGTAGGCTACCTTGATTTATAGCTCAAACCTTTCTGCTTTGAGTTAGCTTTTGTTATGGATGTCTTTTTCTTTTTTTTTCTTCCCCAAAAACGTATTTCATGAACTTACTATTCGTCAGCTAACTGCAAAAGGCTTATAATTCATTCTCCTCTTTTTCTATCCCTCTCCATTCTCCATCTCGCAAACCTTCTCCTCTCTCTCTTTCTCTCCATTCATCATCTCTCTCTCTCCCTCTCCCTCTCCATCCTGTTCAATGTCCTCTCATTCGTCCTCCTCAATTCTCCTCTCTCTCTCCTCAGACCCTCCCTCATTTGTCACTCTCCTCCCTCATCTCTCTCCCGCTCCTTCCTACTTCCTCTCCTCCCTATTCTCCTCCGAAGTCAAAACCATATTCTCTCTCTCCTCCATTCTCTCCTTTCTATCTCAGCCCTCCCCCTCCTCGTCTCCTAATCTCTCACAACTCTCTCCAGTCTCATCCTTCTCCTCCTCCAAACCTCTAAATCCTCCCCTTCTCCTCGGCTCTCCTCTCCTCTCCTCTCTCCACTCCTCCCCTCCCCTCTCTCCACCCTCCTCTCTCTCTCTCCTTCTCTCTCCTCTCCTCTCTCTCTCTCTCAATAAAACGGGGGACAGATTTGTCACCAGATGACGGTACACGCCCAGGCCGAAGTCGGACGATTACTCTTGAAATAACACTGTCAACGACGCTCTCCTTTTTATTTCAGCACAGCTCCCCCCCCCCCCCCCCCCCCCCTCCGTCTCCTCTTCTTCCTTTCTCCACTTCCCCCCTCCCTCCTTCCCTTTTCCCCACCACGTAAACTCTCCTCCATCCTGTCCTCTCGCCCTCCCGATCTCCCCCCCCCCCCCCCCCCCCCCCCCCCCCCCCCCACCACGACGGTGTAATAATCGGAGAGAATGACGCAAGCTCAACACGAGACGAATGTATGGTTGAGTTTGTGTTCTGAGAGAAAACACACACACACGGACGCACACACGGACGCACCACACACACACACACACACACACACACACACACCACACACACACGTATACATACAGAGAGAGAGAGAGAGAGAGGGAGAGTTGTTTCTGTTCTGAGAGAAACCACACACACACACACACACACACACACACACACACACACACACAACACCCACACGGCGCGCGAGCACACGATGCGAGAGCGGACGAGAGAGAGAGAGAGAGAGAGAGAGAGAGAGAGGGTAAATCAGCAGGTTATAAAATCAAATGCAACTTTAGACTGCAAGGCGCATACAAACGAGTGTGTGCCAATGCGGTTGACGCGCATGTGTGTGTGTGTGTGTGTGTGTGTGTGTGTGGTGTGTGTGTGTGGAGTGAGTGAGATAGAAAGACCGAGAGACAGACAGAGAGACACCTGGGGGGGGGGGGGGGGGGGGGGGGCGTGTATGCGTGCGTCCTTGTGTGTGTGCGTACGTGTGTGTGCGCGTACATGGGGGTGGGGGTGGAGGTGGAGTTCAGAGAGAGAGAGAATGTGTGTGTGTGTGTGTGTGTGTGTGTGTGTGTGTGTGTGTGAAAATCGACAGTGAATTTTCTTGGGGTATACGTATCCCCTGTCTTACAGCAGCGCCAAGATGTACCTGGTCAAAACCCATTATCCTCAACCCGATCAAAGATGAAAAATTAGCATTACACGGTCGGTATAACCATTTTCGACCACGTTATGTCCACCACTTTGTTTCCCCAAAGAAGTCCTGACATCTTGCGATGACTTGCCGAACCGTTTCATCATGGCAGGGTCGACCATCGCCGACCTGAAACTGTTCCGGAAGAGTAGCAGCCCTTTGAATAGAAAACGTTTGGGAAGGGGTTCGTCATAACCGGGATTTTTACGTCACGGGAGGTACACGTTTTGACCTGAGGCGCTGCAACGGGAATCCTGTCGATTTGGTCAGCGTGTTTAGACAGCAAACGTGCTCTGTCTGTCCTCTACATTTGTTTTTTCTTCCCGTTTTTTACCTGTGTCCTTTCCCCCCCTAACTTTTCCCTTCCTCTTTTTGTCTTCTTCAAACCTGTCCTACTCCTGTTTGTCTTTGACCTTCTTCCCCCTTTCTACATATTCTTCTTCTGTTCTACGTTTTCCTTCCCTCTTGCACCTTGTCCCCTATTCTACCGTTTCCAAACTTATCCCACGCTTTTCTACCCTTCCCCCCTCCCCTTATCTCCCTCTTCCAGCCTTCTCCAGCTTACCCCTACCTTTTTTTTTTTTCCATTCTATCTTTTCCAAATTTCTCCGACGTGTTTGTGTTGAATGGCATTGTAAATCCCACTATTCATCACAACGGATGAATCACTTTTGAGACATATTAAGTGACTACAAGTTCAGTAAGATGTAGTTTACGACGGTACTCTTTTCTGACCTGTGACGTGTGCATCTTATGTATAAAATGAATTTGTGTTTGCTCGTTTCGTTTTCGTATCTTTGCATCATAGTACATTTATGCTCGCCAGAAGCTGGTAAAGATACCGTTTTGTAAAAAAAAAAAAAAAAAGAAAAAAAGAAAAAACTTGCGTACTCTATTTGAAAATTATCAAATACGTTAAATCATATCTTTAACGAAGGTAACTCTCCTATTTAAAATTATCAAATATGTTGAATCATATCTTTAACGAAGGTAACTCTTTATATATCTACTATTCTAAATAGAATGCATTACTATCCATTTTGAAATGATTATAAACAAAACGGAGGTTCTACTGAACATCCTGTGACGCCATCAAAATCACCTGTTCTGAGCTAATTCAAAGACACCCTTCCTAATCTCATTACACTGGGCATTAAATGATTTTTTACCCTCTCCCTTTCTACCTTTATCCACACTCATCCCACCATCATCCGCAGAAAATCAAGAATTCTCGCAGAAAAATCTCTTTCTCTAATTCTCTCTCTCTCTCTCTCTCTCTCTCTCTCTCTCTCTCTCTCTCTCTCTCTCTCTCTCTCTCTCTCAAGTTACCCCCCAGCCCTTTCCATTTTTTTTGTCTAATTCATTTAATTGATTGGAGGGAGGGGGGGGGGGGGGGGGGGGTTTTCTCTCCTCTCTGGCTTGTACAAACTATTGACTTCAAAGTGGCTTCGGAGTTTTTTTTCCGTCATCACAAAGATCCAGTTCCACTGTCACCGTAACAATAGGAACTGCGGGGATCAATTGTGCCTGTAGAACAGACACGATTGTTTGTCAGTCTCACTTTCATAGGGTAAGGCTCCTGAAAATATCCTGATCGACTCACCAGGGCGGCGCCGTGTGTGTGTGTGTGTGTGTGTGTGTGTGTGTGTGTGTGTGTGTGTGTGTGTGTGTGTGTGTGTGTGTGTGTGTGTGTGTGTGTGTGTGCGTCAGTGCGCGTGTGTGTGCGCGCGCGTGCGTACTTGCATGCGTTGTGCAGTTTGTGTGACTGTGGTGTGTGTGTGCGCGTGTGTGCGTGTGTGCCAGTGTGTGTGACTGTGTGTGTGTGTGTGTGTGTTGTTGTTGTTCAAACCTACAAACCCAGAGCTACTATCCAGACAGATATATTCGCGTGTGTATACTGTTCTTCGCTTAACAGTTCACTGAACGGTTGATGTTTGCTTGATGTGCGGACGCGGCGCGCACGCGTCTGCATACACGTTTGCGTGGGTGTGCACGCGCTGTGCGCGCGCGCATGCATATACTGCAGCACACACACAATCTGCATTAAGCGTGCACATAAGCCTGAGGAGAGGCTTGTTACCCCCCCCCCCCCCCCCCCCCCCCCCCCCCCCCCCCCCCCCCCCCCCCCAGTATTAAATTTGTCGCTGGCGCATACACACAGCCGGAGGTTGCCAGCGGCCGATGTGATTTGGGCCCATTCTACCCTCCCCCCCCCCCCCCCCCCCCCCCCCCCTTTTTCTCCTTCCCCACCACCTCTCCTTTTTTTTTTCTCCTCCACCCCCACCCCCTACCCCCTAATTTCCTTTTAAAGTCGTTTCCTAGATGTTAATTTATCGCGTTAACTCTCTTTGGTCCAGTGGACGGGCTGATCGCATTAAGGAAAGCATAGCGCCGGGGTTTGTCCTTTGGCTCCTCGCGGCCCGTTTTTTTGGGTTTTCGCTGAAGGGGAGAATTAGTGCCTATCGAACGTGTCCGTCGATGTTTGTTTGTGTCCAGTTTTCTTTCTTCTCTGTTGTTTTTCTTTTGCACAGAGCGGGAGAGATGATGGGAATGAAGAGAGAGAGAGAGAGAGAGAGAGAGAGAGAGAGAGAGAGAGAGGAGAGAGAGGAGGAGGAGGAAGAGAGGAGGCGTGCAGAGAAGGAAAAGATAGGCAGAGGGAGGGAGGAAGAGCGACAGAGAGAGAGAGAGAGAGAGAGAGAGAGAGAGAGAGAGAGAGAGAGAGAGAGAGAGAGAGAGACAGAGAGAGAGAGAGAGACAGACAGACAGACAGAGAGAGAGAGCGACAACAGACAGAGGAACAGGTATGAAGAGAGAGAGAGAGACAGACAGACATTCAGAGACAGGAAAACAGACAGACAGACAGACAGACAAGACAGGACAGACAGACAGACTGACGGACACAGAGACAGAAAGAGAAAGGGAGAGGGTGGGGGGATACAGAGGGAGAGACGGGAGAAGGGCGGGAGTGCCGCACAACGACAGATGATTCAACAGGGAAGGAATAATGTTGTTTATAACCCATCAACCAAGGGCGCGCCACAAAAGAAGCAATCAACTTCATAGCCTCGGAAAACAAAAAGCTAAAAATGAACAGGAATAGAAGAGTCGCAACAAA
>JADBJO010001349.1:147500-152500 GCA_016801955.1 Conus betulinus | reverse complement strand
GGATAACGAACCGCAAAAAGGAAACGTACAGTAAGCACGAGAAAGAATTTGTCGATCAGGGTCTTGTGTGAGCAAAGACTTTTGGATGACAGAGTCAGCATCGTGTCTGGCGTGTAACCAGTGACATCCACAAGAGATGCCCCGAAATGGTGCTTCTTGGACCGCTGCACTACCAGACACCGTTGTGTTTGTTTGTTTGTTTCTCCAGTGCAGCGCACACTCAATCACGGAGATTAACAAACAGCATATGGAATCGAAATGTACACTACAACAATCTTCTTAACAGGATTCTAAAAGTGCAATAAAACTGTTCCTTTCTTATACTAAATTGTTCCTTCCCTGCTATCGTTAAGAAAAAAAAGTATCGTTTAGGTTTACATTACCATGATCTTTACAGAAACATTTTACAGTTTTGAAAGAGGTGGCAGTTGTGTTTTGTCCTTTTCATTCTACCCTACGAAGAGCTCAGACTGGGCTGAATTACCTTTATGTGCATGCCCTCTTCATCATGTCTCTTCCATTTTACTGACACTCCGTGGTGGAATGACGGGGACTGGCGGTGAGTGCTGTACTGTGTGTGTTGTAATGCGTGTCTGCTGCTGAAGGCTCTCTTACCTTGCTTCGTCTTCTGAAAATGAAAAGAAGGGTAAAAAAGTACAACTTTTTTTGTCTAAAAGCGTGCGTAAAGCAAGTAGGAGCCACTGTTCACAAAGCTTTCTCTATACACACTTCATCACACCCATGGTATCTAATAATCTGACAAGACCTACACTGGCAGCACCCAATAAACCCTCAGAAAATCCGCCGAATCGTGGACATAATCTGAAACGCAAACTCGACGGTTTCTCCGCCCTCGACTCTCTTCTCTCCGCCCTCTCTCTCTCTCTCTCTCTCTCTCTCTCTCTCCTTTCCTCTCTTTCCGATCTCTTAACTCTGCCGTCTCTTCTCTCTCGTCACTCCCCCCCCTCTCTCTCACCCTCTCCTCTCAATCTTGCGTTGTTATCAATACAACGCACCATCGCAATAATCCCAGACTTCGCTGCCACTCTTTTGCCTCCTGGGTCCTCCCCTTCACATCCGGATGCCCCGTGTCCTTAACGCAACGATCACCCTTAACCGCAAAAAGGGGCGTTCTGATTCGACAGGAACGGAGTGAGGGCTTCATTCCGCTAAAAATAGCCCGGCGTTATCGGCCTTGACTGGTCCACCCCTAGGAGATCCCACTCCCCTCCTCCTCCCGATTTCAGCGTGTCACCAGCAGTTAGCTGACGGTAAAGGGAAGTACAATCTCGTCAGCGGGCTGCCACGTTGACAGCGGTAAATGGTGCTGGCATTAGCAGCGCGGAGGACACTGTAATCCTGTAAAGTAGCACCACTACTGTTAAAGTGGGGCCACTAAGCTGGCCAAAGCTGCTTTACACAGCTGGTCAAGCCTCGTTGCCGAGAGCCGTGGATGCTGATCGCTTGTCGCCGGGCCTCACGTGAGAGCCTCGTTGTTTTTTTTTGTGAGGAGGGAGGCATTAGCACGAGGGCGATGAGATCAGGAGACTCCTGTACAAAGTCTGGTCTGTCCTTTGAAGCGGTGTAACAAGCTATAAACACTACGCCACTAAAAACAATACCAAGGGATTTTATCTGAAAGGGTTTTGAAGTGGGCACCCCAAGTCAAAACCCCGACAAGATAGCCTCCCTTTGCGAGATAACTTTCTATCAAATATCATGGTCGGAATTCGTTTAAAGTATTGGTTTGTCCACTTGCGTGTTTATTTGACATTTAAACAGACTTTCACATTTTCAATTCACATTCTACTTGATCCTGATGGAGTGGGGAGAAGAGGGGCGATAAATCGTGTTTCAAGTGGAGTGAACGATGGAGGTTCCTGCGTGGAGTGATTCTGGCGTATAACACCGGCGTTCAGCTACCAAACCAGCCATGCATGGACCTTGATGTGGTCGACTGGGTGAGGATAACACCGACAAAGAAATCACAGAAAACTGATAAGTGCCGTTGATGAAGCATTCAATCCCATCTTTTTTCTTTTTCCCCCTAAAACTCCTGACCAGTCAATGGGGCCGCGCTGAAGAACTGTTCACCATGTTGCTTCAGCTTGGTCGGGTGTGTGGCAAGGCATGGCTCTCTGCAAGGGCCAGTCAATGGGGCCGCGCTGAAGAACTGTTCACCATGTTGCTTCAGCTTGGTCGGGTGTGTGGCAAGGCATGGCCCCTCTGCCAGGGTTTCCCGTCTCTGCTTCCCATGTTGTCTGACCATCGTTTTATTTCTGTCTGCCCCTCCAGCATCTTCCCTCAACTGTTTTCTGGAGGGTCGTTATAGCCACTGTATCACTGTATCCTGTGACGTGGCCATACCGATGTAGTCGTCTTTTCTTCACTGACACCAGCCGATCTTCCAACAGACCGATGTCCTGTTGGATGGCACGGTGCACTTGTTCACAGGCGATCTTCCTACAGACCGATGTCCTGTTGGATGACACGGTGCACTTGTTCACAGGCGATCTTCCTACAGATCGATGCCCTGTTGGATGGCACGGTGCACTTGTTTCACAGGCCGATCTTCCTACAGACCGATGTCCTACAGTGTCCTGTTGGATGGTATGGTGCACTTGTTCACAGGCGATCTTCCTACAGACCGATGTCCTGTTGGATGGCACGGTGCACTTGTTCACAGGCGATCTTCCTACAGACCGATGCCCTGTTGGATGGCACGGTGCACTTGTTCACAGGCGATCTTCCTACAGACCGATGTCCTGTTGGATGGCACGGTGCACTTGTTCACAGGCGATCTTCCTACAGACCGATGTCGTGTTGGATGGCACGGTGCACTTGTTCACAGGCGATCTTCCTACAGACCGATGTCGTGTTGGATGGCACGGTGCACTTGTTCACAGCCGATCTTTCAACAGACCGATGTCCTGTTGGATGTATGGTATGGTGCACTTGTTCACAGGCGGTCTGATGAGTCCACATCTGGTGGTGCAGCATCGTGGGGGGTAACACCTCGCTTCCGTGACCTCGATTCTTCCTCCTAGATTAGCTGTGAGATTAGTCTGCGTGTCTTTAATAACCAACACGGGTATGAAAACGAATGTGTGAATCACGTCAGTTTGTTGCTTTTGAGTTTCACGTGCACACCTATCTGACATGACAAGCCACGAGAGAGAGAGAGAGAGAGAGAGAGAGAGAGAGAGAGAGAGAGAGAGAGAGAGTAGAGCTACACTAATTCATGCGCACGCATGCGCGCGCGCGCACGCACGCACACACACACACACACACACACACACACACACACACACACACACACACACACACACCTCTTTATCACCAGAATGACAACACAGGAAGTCAAGCATCCAAATGGCCAGTTTTCAGATTGGGCGCCGACGGGTCTTGAACCGCCAGATGACGACATGCCCTCTACTGTCAAGAAGACCAAGATACGGCACATATCAAGAGCAACCATCCTGCTCAAATCACACAAAAACAAAAACAACACAAACTTCCAGCAAGGCAGAGCGCCAGGAGGATAAGCATACAGAGGAGGAGGAGGAGGAAGGACAACATCGGATACAGGACAGGTCACAAAGCAGTCTGCGCTGATACAGAAACAAACGGACCAATGAGAGACACTCTCTGTCCTTCGAGCGTATGTCAGAAATAGAAATCGGGTGAGCTGCCGAAGCTAAAAAGTCGATGTTCAGACGCGCATGCATGCAGTACATTGCCGTAACGAGTGTTTAAAGCGTCGTACCTTTTCCGTCCCCCACAACACACGTACACGTATACATATGTGTCATATGTGTCTGCATATCAGTGTCTTCATCAGTCAGTCCCTACAGCCTCATGGCGAGCTGGGCTACAGACAACATGCCTTTCCTTTGCTGGGACCATCAAAGTAAAACGTAGCAAGTACCGGTCAGTTTCACTATCTCCGAAAAAGAAAAACTTTATGATCTTAGCGAGTAGAAACTGATTCCATTGATACGTAACGTTTTACAACCAAGAACACACATCATCTGTCGCTAAAATGAGCACGTTTTGTTCCCGTTCACTATTGGTCAGATACCAGCAAGACGGGTTCTTTCAAACAATAAACCAAACGAATGTCGCAAATGGTCTTTAATAATATTGTACCACAAAGACCGGTTGGGAAAACAATCGTGAACATGCCTATGCTCGTCCTTTGTGAGCGTTCAGAATAACCCTAGATAACTGCAGCAGTGTAAGACACACAGAAAGCCAACCACCGTACCTCAGCAACTGCCACTAGGGACTTCAAGATGGAGAAAACGCTGAGATGACATACTTGTCTTTTACTCTGTGGTCAAATTTTCTCTTCATTATTACAAACCCCTTCCTGTCATTATCATGACGTTTACAACCAAACCGACCACATGGGGGCCACACCAGGATTCCTACCTATATCAAAGTCGAGATTCTTTATATGCATGTCCAAAATGCTCATTTCGAACATGCTAAACAGGGCTGAAAACTGGATCTTTCTTCTAAAAAAAAACTGTACATGAATGGAAGAATTTGTACCGCTTTTCAGACACTGAAATATGACATTGATGGGAGCATCCTAGCTAGGTCCGGATGGAGTCCGCTGTAGAGTGCTTACGACTGACGTCACGCAGAACATTGATGGGACCATCCTAGCTAGGTCCGGATGGAGTCCGCTGTAGAGTGCTTACGACTGACGTCACGCAGACCCCCAACCTGAGGAGTGGCTCATCACGTGAGATGCCTCCCCACCTTCACACAGATGGGAGTTTCTGTGAAAGGAATGGTCTATGACTCATCACGTGAGATGCCTCCCCGCCTTCACACAGATGTCAGTTTCTGTGAAAGGAATGGTCTATGACTCATCACGTGAGATGCCTCCCCGCCTTCACACAGATGGGAGTTTCTGTGAAAGGAATGGTCTATGACTCATCACGTGAGATGCCTCCCCCCGCCTTCACACAGATGGGAGTTTTCTGTGA
>JADBJO010001349.1:135000-137500 GCA_016801955.1 Conus betulinus | reverse complement strand
GTTAGCTGTCCCCCCGCCTTCCCCCCCCCCCCCCCCCCCCCCCACCCCCCCAATTCCCTGGCTTCCTACTACTCCCTCCCCATCCGCCCTCCTGTGTCCTCTCTTCCTAACTTTCATCCTTTTTTTAAAAAATCTCTCTCTCTCTCTCTCTCTCTCTCTCTCTCTCTCTCTCTCTCTCTCTCTCTGTGTGTGTGTGTGTTGTGTGCGTGTGTGTGTGTGTGTGTGTGTGTGTGTACCTATCTGTCCGGCACACACACGTGCATGCACACACACACACACACACACACACACACACACACACACACACACACACACACACACGCACACACACTTGTGCGCACGCTTTACCGTCTTTACCACTCCTTTCTACCTGGTCCCAACTGAATGGGCTGCCTAGAGAAACATACATTCCTGACTGGAGGACCGCATTTCAGCGACTGTTGTTTAAATCCTTTTCAGTTGAATTATCCTAGTGTGCAACAGATTCTTGCGTTAAAAAAGCACAAGAGAGAGAGAGAGAGAGAGAGAGAGAAGAGAGAGAGAGAGAGAGAGAGAGAGAGAGAGAGAGAGAACAAGGAATTTCGCCAAAGGAAATTTTACGGCTGCCGAGAGAATTTCGTCATCCTTTTCGGACTGACATTATCACTGACTTACCACGCGACCAGATTCAGACTATCACTCCCATGTCGTCGATACATCTTAACTTCTTACTTTCTAATAACAACACATACAAAAAAAAAACATTACCTTCCATTTTCCTAACTCACCATGCCCCCTCTCCCTCCCTCCCTCCCTTTCCGGTCACAAAGAAGAACGCCATCACAGAGTTGCAACAATCCTCCTTACCTTAATTAAAACTCTGAATCCACCACTGACATTAAAATGAAAGAAAAAATCCGATCGATGTTCCTGCATACACCACAGAAAACAGACAGAAAGTTTACCTTCTTTCGTTTCAACAATTCACATTTCCAAGACAGTGAAAAATATATCGCAGACATTTTTGTTAAATTATGAAATAGAACATGTTATATATACGATTTCATAAATTGGCACTTTTCTTGTTTCAAGTGATCAATGAAGCACATGACTCTCCGAATTGTTGTTCATCCTTCTTTAACACGTTCTCTCTCTCTCTCTCTCACACACACACACACACACACACACACACACACACACAACACACACACACACGCACACACACACAAACACGCAAACACACGCACACACACACACACACACAACACACACACACACACACACACACACACACACACACACACACACACTGGGCCCATCTCCAGCTAACTTGCATGCAACAGGTGCGGAAATTCCTCCCGAAGAAGGCGTGGACAGGAAGTTTGTGTGTGTGTCTCTTTTTTTTTTTTCTTATAACTTCACTTTTTTTTTTTAACAGTTTCATCCTCAAGAGTCAGTCAATAAACAGGCTCAGTCTGGATTCAGAGAAACGATAGCAGCCCGGAGTGGACCGTCAGCTCAGTTGAGCTGTAAACACTAAGTCTGTGGAGGACAGTCTGACACACACACAAAAATGTCTATGATCGGCTGGGCCACAAATAGGCCTAACTGATCGGGGAAAAAGACAATCTAGAGCAGACGTCTTTCAGATGCACTAATGATATGAAGATGTCATTTTCCGTATTCACCCTGAGAGGGACCAGAACAATTCTTTGTTTCTTTTTGCCATGGCTTTGTCTTGTCGATTCCATAATCACCAGTTCCAGTGTCCGATAGTGGAATGCGGAAGAGGACCTGAAAAGGCATATAATGTGCCGTAAAAAAAAAGACATCTCAAGACAAGAATGCTTCTATTCTCCATACATTGAGATTATCTGTAGAACAGCTGCGGCAAAGCAACCATGGTGCGTCACGTGCTCAAACCATAAACAGCTTTCAAGAAACTCTCTCAGTACTGTTAACGGTCAAATTCACCGACTAATCTCGACACTACCGCCCCCCCATTCGTCGCGTAACACATGCAACAATATCCTCGTCATGAAGGAACCGTGGCAAAAATGGCCCATCAATAAAGGAAGTGAAACCAGATTTTCAATCGATGACACAGTCCTTGTAAACCGGATGATGACGATGACGATAAGGGACAGAGTTACGGTGTGTGTGTGTGTGTGTGTGTGTGTGTGTGTGTGTGTGTGTGTGTGTGTGTGTGTGTGTGTGTGTGTGTGTGTGTGTGTGTGTGTGTGTGTGTGTGTGTGTGTGTGTGTCTCTGTCTGCGTCTGTGTGTGTGTGTGTGTGTGTGTGTGTGTGTGTGTGTGTGTGAGAGAGAGAGAGAGAGAGAGAGAGAGAGAGAGAGAGAGAGAGATTGACAGAGACATAGCGAAAACAGAGGAGGGGAGAGAGAGAGAGAGAGAGAGAGAGAGAGAGAGAGAGAGAGAGAGAGAGAGAGAGAGAGAGAGAGAGACAGACAGACAGACAGACAGACAGACAGACGGACAGACAGACAGACAGACAGACAGAGACA
>JADBJO010001349.1:127500-130000 GCA_016801955.1 Conus betulinus | reverse complement strand
AGTCTACAACATCAACAATTACTGTTAGTTCTTAGCGGAACTGCCAATTTCAACCAAAACATTTGGCATTGTTTTGCGTGGCTGGAGCTGTTTTAAAGTCACTGTGATGTTCTCCGTCAATATCACGATCGAATGACAAACTCACAGCACACGTGTCAACTCTGTATTCGACATACAGGAAGTGTTCTAATCGTCACTGCTCCCGTTCACACGTCATGTGTAGGTTAAACGCCTTCCACAATTTGCACAGTGATTGATTTGGATCTGGGTCTGGGTTCTAACAATCTGGCATAGGGTTACATTTTGAATTAACTCAGCGTAAGCTACAATCAGTGCTATGCGATTTTTTTCCTTTGTTCACTTTCTATCTAATAATTCTGTTAAGGCGCAAAGGGAGAATTTAAAGCAAAAATACCACAAACCAAACAAAAACTTCTGCGATGACTTTCAGATTCCAGGTTTCTTACTGTCCGACCAACCATACCGGGTCCGTTCAGGGAGGTTATCTCCCCTCCTCCCTTCCCAGCCTGAGGTCCTATCCTGGTTATCTCCCCTCCTCCCTTCCAAGCCTGAGGCCCTATCCAGGTTATCTCCCCTCCTCCCTTCCAGCCTGAGGCCTATCCAGGTTATCTCCCCTCCTCCCTTCCCAGCCTGAGGTCCTATCCTGAAGACAGCAACACACAGAGAAGAATGTATTATTTTCTGAAACAATAAAGGAGGTTTTACTAAACGCACAAGCACATGTTGGAATCAAATCAACCTAAGGTCAGCGGGCTTTATCTCTTTGTTCAACGCCTTGAAAACTGACATGTAGAGAGTCCGCGCACAGTCCTGAGAGCAGACTCCCTTGCAGCTTTCGATCGGAGCAAAGCATAATAAATCATCTCCACCATCTCCCTCAAAGTCTGTGCGTGCAACGTCCTCCCCTTCCCCGAAGAAACCATTGTCTTTCTGCGCCTGGAGAGAGAAGCAAGGAAGAGAAGAGGGAAGGAGGGAGGGGGGGAAAAAAAGAGGCGGGGGGGGTAGGGGTGGGGGAAGAAGGGAGGAAGGGTAGAAGGGTGCCGGCAGGGGGGGGGGGGGGTGTGGAAGCAAAATTAGGGGGGAAGTCTGTCACAGGGTAGGGAGGGGTGACAGGACTGACAGGCAGTAATAATGCACGCGCCAATTGTCTTTATCTGATGTCGCGCAGGTCGCAGGGAGCTGTTCTGGATCCTAGCCGCAAAATCTCCCGCCTCTCCCCCCCTCAAACCCCCCCCCTACCCTCCATTATCCCCATCCTCCTCCTTCCCTTCTGTCAGTCCCGCACTCCCAACCCCTGATCTCAACTCTTCCCATCCGCCTCTTACAACCCCCCCCCCCCCCCCCCCCCCCCCACCTCCCCTGTTCTCCAACGTCCTGCTGTTACGTCTTCTCCCCTCCCCCCCCCCCCATCTCACACCAGCCACTCTCCGGGTCTCTTCAGTCTCTCCTTCGTTGTCCTTCCTTCTCTTGAAATTCATGACTTGAATTTGTGTCTGTGTGCGCCGAGTGGATTTGGAGTATGGAGTGAGATGGGGAAAGGGGCGGGAGGGGGGAGGGGAGGGGGCGGGGGGGGGGGGGGAGAGAGAGTGGGGATGGGGAGGAGGATGGCCGCAAAAGACGAGGAACTGCATATTTTGACGCAGGATAGAACAGATGGGATCTGATAACAATGATGGTCTTCCATCGTTATTATTTTGGCCTATTTGTTTGCTCTTTCTCTTTCTTTCTTTCTTTCTTTCCTTTTTTTTTTTTTTTTTCCTTAGGTTTTAACCTGATCTTGTTTTCCTGAAAGGGTTAAAAAAAAAAAAGCATTTTCACCGGAGGAAAAACAACACAATATAAGCACAGGAGGAAAACAAAATGCTTGTGAATGATTAGTCTGTCATTGTTGTGGATACAGTTTCACACAGGTTTGACTGATGAGGGAAAACAGGCAGAACGATAAACGTCTCATTGGAAGAAAACCAGCTCCACCAACTCCACAAAACATGTCCTGAAAAAAGGCAGACCATCTGTGCAACCAGATTTGAATCAAGTGTCAACTGTCACTCTTGAGGGAAGTCTTGTCATCTAGATGTCGCAGTACTTACTAACAATGACTGTGTGCCCAGGATACCCGACAAACACACGTCACTTCGAACTTTCTCTTCTCATTACAAAGAAAAGTTCCCCAAATTCCCCATAGCATTCACCAAATTCTCAGGAAATGGACCGACTTGAAATTTACAAATGAATACATCCCCCCCCCAAAAAGTTTCCACACGCAAGGGAAGGGTTAATAACGATGAAGAATTAAATTCTTGTTCTTGGAAGGTAAGTCAGCGACTGCAGAATTTTGATGGAGTTCGTTCTAGCTATTCGTTGAATCATACCCCCCTGACAGAACGCCTCCGGTAAATAACATATTAAAAACCTTTACTCCCATCTAAAGAATCATAAAATCAATGTTTATAATAAAATTGCCATGATCCTGAAACGG
>JADBJO010001349.1:105000-107500 GCA_016801955.1 Conus betulinus | reverse complement strand
GTTTTCTGATTTTGTTTTTCGTCTTTCTTATTTCTTCTTTCCTTCTTCTTCTTCTTCTTATTCTTTTCTTGTTTGCTCTAAGCCTCTGTCTTATCCTGTCGTATTTTAGTTTCTTTTTGTTCCTTCATTTCTTGTTGTTATTGTCTGTGTTATTCTTATCCTTCTTCTATTCTTCGTCCTTTTCTATTCTTCTTCTTTCTTCTTTCTTCCTCTTCTTCTTTTATTCTTCTTCTCTTCTTCTTCTTCTTTTCTTCTCGTTCGTTTTCCCTCTTCCTAGTCTTCTTCGCATCCTCCTCCTCTTCTTTCTTCTCATTCTTATTCTTCCACTCTTCTCTTCTTCTTTCATTCCTTATCTTCTTTCTTTCCTTCTTCTTTTTTTTCTTCTCTCTTTTTTCTCCTCGGTTGCCTCTTCTTCTTCTTTTCGTCTTTTTCTCTTCTTCTTACTTCCACTCTTCTTCCGTTCATCGTTGTTCCCCTTCTCTTGAAATCCTCTTTCATCTCTTTCCATCTCTTCTTCCCTTTGCCTCTCTTCTCCTTCTACTTCTCTCTTCTTCCTTCTGCATTCTTCCTCTCCTCCTCCTCCTCCTCTTCTTCGTCTTCGTCTTTCTTCCTCTTTCTTTCTGGGTCTTTCCTTTCTTTCTTCTTTATTTCCGTCTTCTTTTTCTTCAGTTTTGGTACCGAAGCTGGCGGGGATCAAGATCGATACTGTGGCTCGTGCCGCTGCTGGCGCTGGTGGCACGCGAAGGCAGGCCTGCATGGCACGCAGTCAATGACACACACGTGGAGACTGGTAATATAAGATGCCAAGTGGAGGGGAGGGGGAGGGGGGGGGGTAGGAGGCGGGCGAGGGGGGGGGGAGGACAGGTGGGGGAGGGGAAGAGAGACGGAAGAAAGTGGTAAGAGGAAAGGGTGGGTGGTGGTGGGAGGGAGGGGGGGGGGCGGATGGGGTGGGGGGGGGTGGGGGGGGGGGGGTGGGGTGAGAGCGCTCCAGTGGTATACACCCTGTTCCAAGTGACAGGCAAACCGCGGAATCAGATCCGGAATCCTGCAGCTCAAGAGACTGCTTCTCACGGAAATGCAGGACGGGAGTGGAAGGAGGCTGGTGTGGTGTGTGGTGAAGGGGGTGAGGGGGGGGGGGGGGAGTCGCTAGAGAGAGAAAAAGAGAGAGAGAGAGAGAGAGAGAGAGAGAGAATGAATGAATGAATGAATGAATGAGAGACAGACAGATAGAAAGTTGACAGACAGACAGACAGATCCAGAGGACAGACAAAGAACGCGTCGTAAACAGAGGCGAGGATAGGGAAGATACGTGGAGGGGGGGCAGCAAAAGGGAGGGGGGGGGGGGGGGGGGGGTGGGGGTAGAGAGGAGAGATTGGTGCAGTGGCCAAAAGAGAGGGAGGAGCTGTGTGTGTGGTGTGTGTGTGTGTGTGTGTGTGTTGTGGTGTGTGTGTGTGTGTGGTGTGTGTGTTGTGTGTGTGTGTGTGTGTGTGTGTGTGTGTGTGAGAGGAGTGAGTGTGTGTGAGGGGAGAGAGGCAGACAGACAGAGACAACTAGAGAGCCAGAGAGAGAGAAGGACCAGAGAGAGGCAGAGGACGAGAGACAGAGCGAGACAAGGAGAGAGAGAGGAGACAGACAAGACAGAGAGAGACAGAGACAGAGAGGAGAGAGGGAGACAGAGAGAGAGAGACAGAGAGGACAGACAGAGAGAGAGAGAGATTGCAGAGAGAGAATGACGAGACCAGACAGTGAGGGACGAGACGTGAGGGAGGGCAAGGGGACTAACACACCACTCGTAACGTTCTACAGATATACCGAATACGACCCGCGCGCACCACACACTCCACGTACAGGTTTAATCATATATATGCGCATCTAGTCTCTCTCTCTCTCTCTCTCTCTCTCTCTCTCTCTCTCTCCTCTCTCTCTCTCTCCTCTCTCTCTCTCTCACACACACACACACACACACACACACACACACACGCACACACATATCACACAGATATCACACCACAGAGAGATACACACAGCAAACACACACACGCACACATGCACACACACACTAGCGCGCGGTCCACACACGCATACACACACACACACACACACACACACACACACAAACACAAATGTGGTGTGTGGTGTGTGTATATATATATGTCTATACACACACACACACACACACACAACACACACACACACACAATATAACACACACACACACACAAACGCGCGCGCGCGCGCGCGCGCACACACGCACGCCCGCACACCATACACACGCTTGCACACGCGCACAAGCACACGCAAGACACAAAGCACACACACACACACACACACACACACACACACACACACACACCACAACACACACACACATACACACACAAACACGCGCGCTCACACATTTCCTTACCGAACAATAAAGCAGGAGTAGAGCAATAAAAATCAAAGCGTCATTTGTTCTGGACACCAGAAGGGCTGGCTATAAACCGAACAACAAACACGA
>JADBJO010001349.1:85000-87500 GCA_016801955.1 Conus betulinus | reverse complement strand
GAATCATTGGTCTTGTGTTCTTTGTGGGAGATGCGGAGTAGTTTCCTCAGGCACCTGGTCTCAAACGCCTGGATTCTTCTTTCTGTTTCGGCCTTCAGTCGATGGCCGAAACACAAACCATGTATGAATACATAAATTATAAGTCATAAATTAGTTCGAGTTATCTGGTTGTGGCAGGCAGACGAAATTGACTAAATATAGATAAAACATAGGACATCATCATGTGGCGTATGTTCGCTGCTCGTGAGTCACACAGGACTCACGTGTCACTAGTTGTGTTCACAGGCCTGATGCTGTGAGTCACACAGGCTTCACGTGTCACTAGCTGTGTTCACAGGCCTGATGCTGTGAGTCACACAGGCTTCACGTGTCACTAGCTGTGTCCACAGGCCTGATGCTGCTGATTTTGCTCTTTGCTGCGCCAGATCCGTGGGCTCACGACCGCTCGCACTACCATAACCAACCTACGTACTTCACATTCATGCTAGTCCTCGGTAGTCTCAGTGCTAGTGGCCCCTCAGCGAATCAGTCTACTTTCCACCACTGTTGTCCGTCGAGACGACGAAGACCATCTAGTCATCCTGGGATCGGGGGTGAGTGTGAGTGCGTAGATCTGCGCCCGTAAAGACCTATCACGGTACGGACAGGGGATGGTGGCAGCAGCTGGAGATCTGTTGACACTGGTCTTCCTGATCATCCTGCGCTGCTCAGCTGCAGCAGTTCTGTTGCTTTCACAGGTCTCTGCACCTTTGCGGACAGCTGATCGCCACCCGTCTCTGTCCTGGGCAGTTTGCTCCCATGCTGTGGCTGGCTGATGTTGAAGGCCTTCAGGGAAGATTTGAGGCTGTCTTTGAAACGCTTCCTCTAGTCTCCATGAGAGCGTTTTGCCCTGTTGCAGTTCGCCAAACAATAGCTTCTTTGGCAGCCGATGGTCTGGCATGCGAACTACATGACCTGCCCAGCAAAGCTGTGACTGCATCAGGATGGTGAAGATGCTAGGCAGGCCAGCACAAGTGAGGACTTCAGTGTCTGGAATCTTGTCTTGCCTTTTAATGCCAATGAGTCTTTTGATCCACCACTAGCAATCACACTCCACCACAAGCGGGCTACCTGAGACGTGTGCTGGGTACGTTTTGTCACTCTGGTGTATTTTGGCCTGGTGGCAAAATGTGTTTAGGCTTGGCGCGTGTTGTCACAGTGGCATATTTGGGCCAAGTGATAAAGTAACGCGCCCTTTAGATTCAGCATCGTTGTGTCACACTGGCAAATATTTCTCTGCTTTAACTTGAATGATTTATGTGTTGTGGTACCTGGGGAATGTACAGAAGTGACACATTCTGTTCTTTGTTTTTGTTTCTTTAAAGATCACTCGTCAGTCAGCGATATGTACGCTATCAACCATCGCTCAGATGGGGACCAGGTGTGAGGTGTGTGTGTGTGTGTGTGTGTGTGTGTGTGTGTGTGTGTGTGTGTGTGTGTGTGTGTGTGTGTGTGTGTGAGTGTGTGCGTGCGTGCGTGCGTACGTGTGTGTGTATGTGTGTGAGTGTTTATATGAGAGAGAGAGAGAGAGAGAGAGAGAGAGAGAGAGAGCGAGCGAGTGTGTGTGTATTTCTTTGGCCAAAGATGTCGTCGTAATACCTTAGTCAATTAAAGCTGTAGGCTATGGAGAGAATGCCTGAACAAACATTTAGGTACCAACGCTTCAAAACTAAAAGCCAGATCGGGCGGTCATTTATCATCATCATCATCATCATCATCATCATCATCATCATCATCATCATCTCGAAGGCCTTGAAACAAATGCTCAGGCACTCTTTTTAAGTATTTGTCTAAGATAAAGTATTATATTTCAGAAATTAATATTCATTATGATTCAGAACTGTACCTGATAATAAAGGGCACACAGTTACGGATATACAGACAGAAAAAAACCCAAACGTTTCAAGAATAAGGAGGAGCAGGTAATCTTTTCACCGTCTGCAGAACCATTAACGTCATATGCAAAAGAAACTTAATTATGGTTTTCCCTCCAATTAATTGTCTGTCATGCTGATATGATCTTCGAGTGCGTCAGCTATGATGGGTTCCTGGAATTTGTTGAACAGTGTAGGGGATAAGAGGCAGCCTTGTCGAACTCCAACTAAAGTATGGAACCGCTCTCCAATACAGTGGCAGGGTGATGTTCATTAACTTTTGACCGGTGTTAAAGTTCTTCATTTTGTCCCAAAGGGCCTTCTGCCAGACTTTTTTTTTCGAAAGCCTCTCTTGAAGACTACGAAGACGTAGGAGAACTCTCTTTGTTGGAGATGATTTTCGGTAAGGATAAGCAGACTGAAGACCTGCTCAATGGAACTTCTGCCTGCAGAGTTGAGCCACCTCTTGGGCAATCACGGTATCTGGCACACAGAGAATTATAAACTAGTGGTGTGTATATCAGCTAAGACTATCAAAGCCTAAAAAAAAGTCGTTCGACTGATTACATGATCTTGCTGACGCAAAG
>JADBJO010001349.1:62500-75000 GCA_016801955.1 Conus betulinus | reverse complement strand
TTCTTTTGTCTTGGTTCACTTGAGACTGGCATTTTCGACAGTACACAGCACAGTGATGTTGAACTGGAGTGTCTGGGGGTTGTGGGCTGGTAGTCGTCAGTCTGAGCACGATGTTCAGGCTGATTGGCCCGGCCGTCAATGTTGAAAGAAGAGAGCGCCATTTCACGAATTGCTGCGTCCAACGCCAGTTCCGAGGTAGACGGCAGTCCCTCCACAGGCATGGTGATGGAAATCTTGTTGGAAAACACTGCAATGTCTTGCTGCCAGTGATAAGAGCGTCTTGCTGGCTGCCAACCAAGGGAAGCTACCCCGAGAGAGAGAGAGAGAGAGAGAGAGAGAGAGAGAGGAGAGAGAGAGAGAGAGAGCATGTATTAGGAAAGAAAACCGCAAGTGCGCGAGAAGTGATTTGTCTCTCTAATCTGTACATCCATTATTCCCAAGACGCCGGGCATATTCATTCAGATCATGTATTTTCGCTACACAGCCGCTTCTCGTCCGACTCATCATTTCGAGCGAGAAAAAGGTGGACAGGGTATCCTCTTCTCTTTCTTTGATACTGCCATTAAAAACATACCGCTTGTACGTCTCATTCTTCATTCAAGATTTCCAACACGGATACTATTCACACACAAAATGCTTGCCACATTCTCCTTTTTATTTAACTTGGTAAAACATCCACGACAATAATATCGAAGTCTGGACGAAACACACACACACACACACACACACACACACACACACACACACACACACACATGCACACGCGCGCGCACGCACGCACGCACGCACGCACGCACACACACACACACACACACACACACACTCTCTCCATTGCAACCGCCTCCTACCCGTCCTCACCCCACTTCTCCCTCTCCACCTCATTGCCTTCCACCACCCTCTTTGAAAAAAAAAACCCACGATGGATATACTTAAAAAAAACACGAAGGATATACTTAAAAAAAAAAACACGAAGGATATACTTAAAAAAAAACACACACACGATGGATATATTACAAAAGAAAAGGATCGATATAGTTTTTAAAAAAAAACACGATGGATATACTTGAAAAAAAAAAAAACACGATGGGATATACTTTAAAAAAAAAAAAAACCACGATGGATATACTTAAAAATAAAGAAATACACGATGGATATATATACTTAAAAAAAAACACGATCGATAAAAAAAAACCACGATGGATATACATTATCCGAAATGTTTCCACATCTTGCAGGTGCTCTCACACCAGGAACGTTTTTAAAACACATGCTATTCCCTGTGAATGCTTGCAAAACATGACTGTTTTTTTTTTTTTGTTTTTTTTTTTTTTATCACCATTCCATGTGCATTTCCCTGCATTGGAAAGAAACAGACGCATTTATATGAACACTGGATAACTATTGCGGAGTGGTTTCTGGTCCCACTCCGTGGCATAGTCCAATTTGACAGGTCAACTAACATACACGAAGGCGAACGGGAAAATATGGGGCGCTGGACTAAGGCCAATCACGTTATCCCCCCCCCCCCCCCCCCCCCCCCCCCCCCCCCCCCCCCCCCCCCCCCACCCCCACCCCACCCCGCCACCCGTGCTGTAAAGCGCAAGCAGAGAAATCTGTTTTGATAATGTCACTACGAACACTACAGAATAGCCTCTAACTATATGTGCCAGATCGAATTAATTCATTTCTTGGTTGAAAATATAATACACGACCTCTCGCTTTTGTCGCTCGTTCTTTTTTTTTTTTTCTTACATTCTCGAGCAATATCACAGTGCTGTTAAAAACACGTTCAACAGAAGACTCTCTCGTTCATTCCACTGTTCCGGAAACTCAGAGGGCAGCGGCTGACGTGATGGAGGCTCACACTGAACCTGATGGCGCTTTAGGGCTCCTCTATTTGTTCATTGCTGGCTTGAAACTTCAACATAGGCTACCACATTTAGCGATGACAAGACTTTGTACCCGCTCCAACAGTCATTACAGAGGGTGATAGTGGTTGAAGATATCTGTTCTTCATTGGCATTCTTGGCGGAGATATGAGGTCTAGGCACGCTAGCTTCGCCGCAGTGCCTGGCGAGAACACTGTCTCAAAGCGCTTCCAGTCGGTCATCAAATGGACAGCGGATCAAGGCAGGGCCCAGGTCTGTGATCGCGGTCAGAGAGGAGATCGTTATGCAGGAAGATTGAATTCAAAGTGGTTCCCCAGCTCAAAGCAGGCTCCGGCTGGCAGTAAAGGCAGCTTTCTTCAAACCCCTTCTGTCCTGATCATTGCTCCTTTGGCGTATGTGGCCACGCAGGTGCTCTTGTTTTCTTTAAAAGAAGTTTTTGACTCAACAACGCTATGTCACAAATCGACTCTCTCTCTCTCTCTCTCTCTCTCTCTCTCTCTCTCTCTCTCTCTCTCTCTCTCTCTCTCTCTCTTCTAAGTTTGATGCTTTTAGTTAACGTCGAATCACCGTCCGTTCATGATTCTCCTGTCAGCCCAGAATCAAGTTGGATACCTTAGGTGAATATCAAACGGGCTCCAGGTCATAAAGTCGACGACAAAAGCAGTCAGTACGGACTAGCAGAAGCTGATGACAACGACTGTTCTCCATTCTGAGTATGTGAAAGGCGATTGTTTCTCTGGCTCTCTTCTACTACCTGCGTCACCACCTTTCCCCTTTCTTCCTCTCTCTCTCTCCCGTTTTCCCACTCACCCGTCCCCCCCCCCCCCCCCCCTCTCCTTTTTGCCCCCTCTGATCGCTATCAACAGCAGCGGTCTGAAGTGTCCCCAACTTTGATCGGAACTGCTCTTTCTGCCTAAGAAACAATGACACTTGCAAGATGGATGCTTTTTGTACTCCCAGTTCTTATAGAACAGGAAGTACTTTACAACGGGAACGAAGAACTGCTGTCTGTGTGTGTGTGTGTCTGTCCGTCCATAGTCTAAATGTGTTCCACTCGCTCCAGACACAACTTCTGGGCCGAACTTTCTGAAAATTTGTAGGTGCGTTCATTGTGGGTCACGGATGATGCCCGATGTTTTTATTATTCTTGAGTTCTTCATTTTTTTTTCTTTATCTATGCAATATCCTGTTTTGGACTGAACAAGTCGTGCCAAAGATCTTCTCTGATCAGATCCTTTATATCATTTTTCCTTGTTCATCAGTAAACAAGTCGCCTACGTACGTATTCCAAAGTCATTTTTTACAAACTAACGTGAGCATGACGTAGTATTTTGACATAATATACACCACGATTTACGCCGTTGGATGCATCTATTTCCGGTTTTCCCCATCAAAAGCGCCCATTTATTTCATCTTAGTACTCAGGCCAGGGATAGGCGCTATATAAGTATTGATATGTTATACATGTGACCTTTTCACTCTATCAGTTTGACAAGCCTGAAAATGTTCTGTGTGGTCAGTTTGGCTATATCAATGAAGACCATAACGCTTTATATTCTGCCACCACGTCGTCTATTCGGCCTTCCTCTTTCTTTTGTGACCGCTAGGAGTCTCACCGTAGAACCTTCTTCTCCTTCCCCTGCTCTCCTCCCTTCTTCTCCTCCTTCATCATCGTCGTCTTCTTCTATGACTTTTTTTTTTATTGTTCTACTTCTTCGTTCTTCTTTTTCCTTTTCTACAACGTTTTTATTACTCCCATTCTTCTTCTTCTTCTTCATAATTTTTTTCTTGTTTTTCTTGTCCTTATTGTTCTTCTTGTGCTTGTTCTTGTTCATGTTCTTTCTTCTTCTCCTTCTCCTTCTTCTCCTTCTTCTTTTTCCTTCTCCTCCTTCTTCTTCTCCTTCTCCTCCTTCTTCTTCTTCTTCTCCTTCACCTTCTTCTTCTTCTCCTTCTTCTCTTCTTCTTCTTCTTCTTCTTCTTCTTCTTCTTCTTCTTCTTCTTCTTCTTCTTCTTCTTCTTCTTCTTCTCCATCTCCACCTTCTCTTCGTCACGTTGCGACTGTGCTGTTGCGATTGTTATTTATTTAAAACTTTCGACACCTCGTTCTTCCTCTAATCTCTGCCTTTTTTCCTACCGCAGAAAGAAACTGTTCGATCACTTTACCTTTCCAAGACTTTAACAACCTGAGACAAATCTTGTGATGACGGTCAGTAATCTGATATCTCTGTGTCTAGTGCCAGAAATATCGCGCTATGGCGCTATGTTCTTTGCAGCTCAATGGCGGGGATGGCATGGAAGCCAGGAAATCCAACGAAAGGAAAGTAGATGAACAGACAGACAGAGACAGACCAGTGCAACGATAGATCGAGAGATAGATCGATGAATAGATAGACAGAAGGAAAGAAAGATAAAAAAATAGATAGGTAGATAGATAAAACGATAGATAGGAGATAGATAGAATGATAGATAGGTAGATAGATAGATCGACCGTCCGACCGACCGATCGATCAATCGATCAATCGTTGGATAGATAGATAATGTATCTCTGAGGAAGTTATAACACATATTAACGTAGATATCATGCTACGAAGTCGTGCGTCCACAGACGCGGGAAGGACACGTACTGGCTGTAATATCCATTTGAAAATACCACCGAAGGTAAAAGGCAATGTGCACAAGCACATAATTGCAGACACACACACACACACACACACACACACACACACACACACACACACAGAGAGACACAGAGAGAGAGAGAGAGAGAGAGAGAGAGAGAGAGAGAGAGAGAGAGAGAGAGAGAGAGAGAGAGAGAGAGAATCCATTTTTTTGGACGGACACTCACTCAGAAGGACCAACAAACTGTACAACGTGACCTCCACATCACACACAGTTGTAGTGATGTAAGAACCCTGACCACTGACCTACCCCCGCTGGAATGTGATGACCATCTCATGGGTCGGACAACGTGGACGCTTTTGTCTTAGAAAGTGAGTCATCTTTTCTTTCTTTCTTTTCGCGTACACAGGCTGATACTCCTGCGGACACTGCCTGTATAGACAGGCAGTGGAGTTTTGTGTGTATGACCGTTTTTTATCCCCGCCGTTAAGGCAGCCATACTCCATCTTCGGGGAAGATGCATGCTATGTGTAACGTGTCATCCATACCAATGGCCAAACTGGCCTTCTCTTCCGAAAGTTGGTGATGGGATTTGGGATTTTACTGTGTGCAAGATGTTGTGTGTGCGGTCACACACGGAACCTCAGTTTATAGTCTCATTCGGACTGTATGGGGAATGGAGTCAGGACCAATGTTAACTCCGAGAGAAAAATCCCCCTGTACCAAAGTTCGAACTCGCAACCTCAGGATCACGAGTCCGGCGATCTCTACCAACTGAGCTATTTCGGCCCCCAGTAGTCAGTCAATATTGAATTATAATATCAGTGCAAAAAAAAATTGAAAGTCATATATTATGACAGACGGCAATTCTCATACCGCATCTATTTTTTTTCTTCACGTTCTTGCCCCAACTGTAAACAGAATACATAAGCCTAACATAGTTCGTAGAAGAAAAGGTTACGATTTTTGTTTTACATTAACCAAGGAAAGAGAAAGAAAGAGATGAAGAAAGAGAAGAAAGAGATACGCTTATCTTTCGTCCTATTTACCGAGGAGATAACGTTTTGTTTGATTTTTTTTTTTCTGTCAGCCCGATTATTCAAGTTCTACGGAAGCGATGTTGACGAAACGTGGCCAAAAGAAGGACGGAGGGATTACAGTTCAATGCAGATGCGTGATGCAGATTTGGAATGAAGGGTGGAATCGGGTTCCGTTCGGCAAAATGACACAAAAAACTATTCAACTGATTATAACAAAAACTCGCTAAAAACGCGAAATATGGCCCTACGCTTCATGCATGTTTTCAGAAATCTTTCGCTGGCAGTGAATGTAATCAAGATTTTAATGCCTGCTGCACTCATCGAATGCTTGTATTTGTCATTTATGATATAATTTACACTGTTGAAACCACCGAGAGACCATAGAGCAGAGACAAACTAGTATAATTAAATACTGTCAAATCAGTCGACGGCTCCACAATATAGATGACCTGATTCTCGTTGATGTCAACCCATGCTACCTATCTACTACCTAACCGCATTATCCCGTTACCAAAAATGTTGCGATCATTTGATTCCTACAGGGTACACTACCCACTGCCATGGACCATCGATTTGTCTCCTCTGATCCGAAGACCAATCAAAGTCTGATATGATCAAATCTGAGTTCTCGTTTTTTGCGGTTTGTATTTTGGGAAGATCTTCAAAATCTGATCCTAAAATCCAAATCTACCGAACCTTGGGATCAATGGACCTTGGGACACACGAACTTGGGATCGATAAACCTTGGGACCAACGAACCTTGGGACCAATGAAGCTTGGGGCCAATGAACCTTGGGACCAATGAACCTTGGGACCAATGACACGCTCGGACCAATGACACGCTCGGACCAATGACACGCTCGGACCAATGAACATTGGGACCGACAAACCTTGGGACCAATGACACGCTCGGACCAATGAACCTTGGGACAACGAACCTTGGGACCAATGAACCTTGGACCAATGACATGCTCGGACCAATGACACGCTCGGACCAATGACACGCTCGGACCAATGAACATTGGGACCGACAAAACTTGGGACCAATGAACCTTGGGACCAATGACACGCTCGGACCAATGACACACTCGGACCAATGAAACGCTCGGACCAATGAACCTCGGGACCAACGAATCTTGGGACCAGTGGACCTTGGGACCAATGACACGCTCCCTACCTGTTCTCTTAAAAAAGTCATGGAGAAGGTAGATCTACAATAACGTTTTGTATGTCTGAACATTCACAAATTGCTTATCACATCTAAGTCTACCTACGGTACTGAAATCGTTCTTGTAAACATCATAGATCGACGTCCCAATTGCTCTAGATCATGGCAATGTTTCTGTATTTGTATTGTTAAAAAACAGCGTTTGCTTCTATCAACCGCAACACTAATTAACAAACGCCAGAGAGTGTATGCAATGTGTTGTGAAGCTTTAGAGCGGCTTGAATTTGTTGTAGATAGTAAACAGAATAGAAGATGTGAAGTTGGTTATTGTAGATAACTAAACAGAATAGAAGATGTGATGATTTACAGCCAGAAATCACAGTCAGTATTTTGGTGTTCAACAAGGCTCGGTACGTGGACTGGTTCTTTTGATTATGTGCACAATTCGACTTACATTACTCATATCTGCAGTCAGTCTTCTGCTCATGACAAATGACTGTGTGAGTCATGTGTATTAGATCTGATCTACAGTAAAATTAATGGAACGCAGGACTGCATTATGTATGTTGTCTATCAGATCTGATCTACAGTAATATCAATAAGACGCAGAACTGTATTAAATATGTTAAACTAAGAGGACACAAAGCTTAAGTTAAATGATGACATAACAGAATCTCCCCGAATACAATCTGAAAAGGTGCGTTCTCCTGATCCAAAACCGTCCTCTATATAAGTAGGCACTGCAGAGAGTCTTTTCTCTTATTCTGATATCTGACAACATGCTTCTCACAAAATACGTTGCAAAGGTATGTCCGTCAGCTTACATACACATTCCAGAATTGGTTGCATTCGCTAATGCTAGTTTGCACAGACAACTCAGTCCTTTGTCTAATCTCTTGTGCTCTAAAACTGGACTGATGCAGTGCACTTCTCTTTGGCTGCCCATTGAATACCTTTGTGAAAACTGCAACGTGATCAGAATTCTGCTGCCAGATTTATTTACTCAAAGGACAAACGTGTGACAATGCTGAGCCTCTCCTTCAAAAACTCCAATGACCTCTTTTCAGGCTAGAATGCACTCCAGACTGTCATTGATGTGCTTTAAGGTTTTCTCAGACTCTTCCCCTCCTTATATAGAGAGAGCTCCTGTTTTATCATGTCCCATTTCAACATCTTCGGCATTGTTTGGACAACAGAATTCTTCATGTACCTCAAACTAGGATCAAGTCTTTTGGTCATCGGTCCTTTTCATTCTTCGCACCACAGTTTCAGAATCCTCTTCTATATGTAATCCGTTATTCTCCTTTACACACACACACACACACACACACACACACACACACACACACACACACGTACCCACGCACGCACGCACGCACGCACGCACACACACACACACACACACACACACACACACACACACACACACACACACACACACACACACACACACTCAACTCCCTCCTCTCTCTCTCTCTCTCTCCCTCTCCTGTAACCGTCACCTGGTCCTCCAGTGCCGAGGGGAAGTGGGACACAGAGAGAGAGAGAGAGAGAGAGAGAGAGAGAGAGAGAGAGAGAGAGAGAGAGAGAGAGAGAGAGAGAGAGAGAGAGAGAGTACATACAGTTTATCTGAGGGAAGCAATATAGCCAAAACGTTAGAAAAGGAGCTGCAACCATTTTCTTTTCTCCCCGTTCCGTTCTTTTTTTTCCATGGACACCAGTTCTGTCCAAGTTCAATTCTGTCGAACACGAAGCTGCTTTACTTTGATTTTGGACAGAATGATCTTCTTCAAACGTTCCTCTTGCTCTTTCCTTCTTCGTTCCATGATCACATTGAAAATATACAGGAAAGGATTCAACGCTGAATTCATTGGCAACACAAAGATAGCGAGGGCAACGTTTAACCCAGCGGGCAGCAGAAAGCCCTGATGGTCCAGCAGAGCCAATGAACCAGTCAGAATCCAGCAGAGAACATCAGTCAACACAACTGAAAGAAAACGACGAGTGAGAAGAACGTGAAATGCCTTGGATGCATTGTGCATGACAGACAGTGGCGTTGTCATGCAGGTATTGCGATACAGCAAAAGCTGACCAACTCCTGTCACTGACATCATCAGAAAGTTGAAGATGATAACGAGGCCCTCGCCTGTAACCGTCACCTGGTCCACCATGGCCGAGGGGAAGTGGGACACACAGACTGCTGCCTTTGTTCAGCTGCAAGTCAGAGAGACTTGGTAATAAAGGGAGTGCTGAAAGTAAGTAAGGTGCTTAAAACCCAAACAGACACACTGGCAGAAAATACCCCACCTCCTGCTGTGACTGGCTGAATCAATGGAATAAAATGACGTTATCACACGCTCCAAAGTGATCAAGAAAAGGAACATCAATGAAGATTCACTGGACAGCATAGCCAGAGAACCAGCCATCTGACAAGCCACACTGTTCCTCCACGACGTGTCGTGCCACACATAGCTGCCTTGGAACAGCAGGTCAGCAACGGCTAGGATGGACAATGCCAGGCCCATGAAGATGTTGGACACACACAACTGCAGCATCAGCAGACCAACGACTGTGTTTCCTATGTCACTCTGGAAAAGCAAGTGGTATATGACATACACTATGTTTCCTGATAGTGCCATGGTGCTATAGATACCAGTGACCACTTTGAACACGGGGGAACCAAGCAGAGCATTACATGTGGACACAGTGTCTTTTTTGGTGCCCAGCACATAGCTGTGTTAAATCCGTCAGGAAGAAGAGCTGGACAACACAGCTTGTAATTATCAGCGAACACAGAACGCAGCATACCCAGGCCTTGGAGGACGTGCCTTTGGAACTGGGTCACTGGACAGCCGCGCAAGTCCAGGTCTGTGAGTTGTTCAAGTGATTGAAATCCATCTCCAACTATTTTGTCCAATCTGCTATGAGACAAGTTGAAAGTTCGGACTCCAGGAATGTGTTTTAGTACCTCTGGATGAATTTCTTTGATGTACGTGTTTGACACGTCTAAGTGTATGATCGCACTAATCGTTAAGTTAGTTTTGTCCAAAATAAACTGACTAGACAATGGGTTCAAGGCCAGTATAAGAGTACGAAGATTAGACAAACCCTGAATATGCTCAGCATTTATTTGAAATATAAGATTTTCACTGATATCCAGCAGGAGAAGGTTTGGCTGTATCATACGTGAAAGACTGGAGAGGCCACAACGAGCTAAAATTAAATGCACCAGCATCATGTTCTTCACAAGGTCTGCAGGTCTGATACCAGAGTCACGACCATCCAGGAAACGTAACTGAGGGAACTCTTCAGCTGCAAACAGACCATGACAGAAAAAGGAGGTGTGGTAACAAGTACAGTTCTCTGTGCAGTTCATCTTGGGCAGCTCGTCATCAAACTGTGGGCAGTTGTTTGTTCCATCACTGAGAAAACTAGGATGGAGACAAATTGTAGAGCCTCTACAACGGTAGTAACCAGGACACGTGAAACTGTCACAGCCTTCCTCGTCCTCACGGCCTGGGCAGTCAATGACGTCATTACAGACGGTGAAGACAGGGAGGCAGTAGCCATTTCCAGGACACTGGAAGTGAGTTTCTGGGCACTGGTCGTCCTGCAGTTGTGTGTAGCCCACGCCCCTCCCAAAGAGCACGCTGACAGGGTGGGGGGGCAGTTCAGGGTGCTGGGAGACAAACTTCTTGTCACAGGACCTTTCGTCTGAACCGTCAGGACAGTCTTGAAGTTCGTTGCAAAAAACTTCGTGATCAATGCACTGTTGATAATCACAATAATGATAAACATTGTTAATATGATCATGACCACAACAAGAAACAGCAACGCAACGAACAAGAACAACAAAAACAAAAATAGCAATAATGGTAATAATAATAATAACATTAATAATGATAATAATAATAATAATAACAGTAACATCGAAAATAACTATTATGACAATTGCTATCATAACTACACGTTCATTATGACGTAAGTGTAAAGTATTTTGCTCGAACCATAAATTGAACTTTCACTCAAGTGGGGAAGAAAGTCTGGCAGTAATTCAGTTCGCCCTTGTCTATAGTTTGGATGCCCAGATGAGAGGAATAACCCTTGCTAAGTGCAAACGGAAACTTACGGTGAAATATCTAAACTGCACTGTCCATCGGAAAAACAGCAAGGAAAAAAGAACAAAGAAATCTCAGAGAACCTGCATTTTTCTCACCACCAACTGTATTGACGTTGAAGGTTTTGCAGATCTTACAAGATTGCCCGGCATTCTTCCAAAGACACGCCAACCCCTTGTTGTTTTGACCAGATTGCTAAAGAGATAAGACTACTTAACTTGGTTACAAAACTGCATATGATGAATTGTATCAAGCCTTCCCATCTTCCCCCAAAAAACCATTACTGCTGGAACAAAATTGGACAAAGGTGATGGCTCGATGCCTCTAGCTACATGTGATCCTGTTGATCTAAGCAGACCCTTTTCAAAACGTAGTATCCTAGCAGCTACGTCTTACATTGCTGCGTGTTTCGCCGTCATTTCAGCCTTCTGAATGGTTAATCAATATCAGCGTAAGGCGTTCTCCTCCTTTTTCATTCTCACTCTACCATCGAAGCAACTGGCGTCCCAAAACACACCACCTTTCACTTTCTGAATTTCATTTCTGAATCTCATATAGGAACAAATACTAAGTACAGCTGCATGTTACAGGGTCTTCAAAGTTAAAGTCCCCCCCCCCCCAGTCTCTCTCTAATGCACATATATTTCGCGCCTTAATTCTTCACTCTGTGAGCGGGCCAGGTCGCATCAAAGCCAAGGTTACCAGATGTCCATCTGCTCTCATCTTGTTCCCCTGACTTGACTGCAACTTGCACCTTCAGGATGGTGTCGGGTGCCTCAAGGCCACGTGTCCCTGTGAGGAATGGCTGTTCTGCTCAGCTCTCCAACACCTACTGCAAGGTGAGATATTTCCAGTAAAGGTGGGTTTTTTTTTTTGTTCCACCTCGACCATAGCTACTTAGGACGCTTTCCATCCATTTCTTCCATTAGCTTTAGTACTCTGGCCCCTTCTTTCCAGATTGTCGTAGGTGGGACAACACAGAGTTTGCAGTCAAATATTGTCAGTTCCAATCACACTGGCGCCCGAGATGACTGGCATTTTCGTTACCCATCTAAATATGTTATCGTTCTGGTGGTGTAAGTGATGAATGATAGCCCCCCTTCCATCTTTCTCCTGTGGTGGATATCCAAGTCTGCCATAATACTACAGGTGGGTGTGAACATTGAACCCGAGTCTAATTAGTTTCCCAGATATCGACAGCAGTCTCATGAGATAAGAGACGGATATGCCTACAAGTCCCCTCTTTCTCAATGGTGAAAGACTTTGCCATGGTTACCATTTTTTTCTCTCCAGCTGTTGGCTAGCCTGATACGCTTTTCTATACTGTGGAAGTGCGCTTTTCCCATTCTGCTTACGCGTAGATTTAAACAGAGAGCAACAGGGCGTGCTCCCCTCACTAAAGTCTCTCATAGCAGACGCCTTTTGTGCAATTATCTGCTTCACCACGACACACTGATGAGCGAGCCAGTGACATACTTACTGGAGAAAATCGTGCAACGGCCATTCAATTTTGAATGGCCCCCACAATAACAAAACTCTTTTTGTCCTTTTAACAGCCCAGTCTATGCCTCTGTGTGTATCGATCACGTAAACAAATTTGATTTAACAGTATTATCTCTAAATCACAGTACCGCAGCCCCGCACATCATTGCGCATCTCGAGTGAG
>JADBJO010001349.1:35000-55000 GCA_016801955.1 Conus betulinus | reverse complement strand
CACACACACACACACACACACACACACACACACACACACACACACACACACATAGATAGACAAATATGAAAACTCATTATCAGAGAGTATTCTGCCTGTTCTCTGCAGGGTAATATATACATGTGCCCAAACTTAAACTGCACTGATGATATTCGATGCCACGTTTGATCAGCTAAAACAGCTACTGTTAGACAGTATGAAAAATAACATTTGTGAAACGATCAGTCCCATTGCGCCCTCGACAGCAAAACATATCATCATCAATCTCAGAAAGAAATTCAAGATGTTTAGTTTTTATTTCGTTGTTACGAAAGATAGAGGGCTTTGTATTACAGCCGGTATTACCTGGGTCGGCGATGTATTCGTTTTTAAAAATAGATATCATAATGTGTCTGAAAGTTACAGCCACATTCATTAATCATTTTGTCATGTATTACTTTGTCCCTTCTATATTTTAGGCTAATTCTTTCTTCATTCTGTGATCAATCAAAATTATAAAATATTTTTGTGTGTGTACCCATTTAATCAGTAAGATGGCTGCTCAATCACATATTTGAAGTTCAGCATGTCTGCAGCGCCGTGGACGGTACAGTGCTGTTTTATAGTTTTCAAGCCTCAAAGCCATCCAGGGAGTACTGTTTCGCATAATAATCTGTGCGCTGTTTGTGATGTTCTAAGAATACTATTTTTGTCGAAAATTTGTTTTGTACTGTGTTTAAATACACTTTCTCTTGCAATGTCCTCAATAAAGTTGCCGTCTACTTCAATATTCTGTACAAAAAGACAATTCTAATACTGCATGGAGGACGTCAGGTCTGGAAGATTGTAGTTTGTCTACAAGGTACACAGTCCAGCCATATTTATGAATAGACACACATTTTAATCTGAGCATATTAACGACATGCATTCCCCGAATAGACGATAATAACGACAACGTTTACATAGCGGTCGTGTCTGTAAGGGCAAGGGGGCCTGACAAAATTTCCTTCCGTTGTGAGTGCTCTCGCTGGTTTTTATTGTTCTCCGACGGGCAGCTTAGCAGGACCAGCTAGCCACAGCTGTTTCGCCCTGGTGAAGAGCTCCTCAGGCTTGGTTCTGAATCCCGGCTACCTGCTTGGGCCAGAAACACTTGTCATATGTGCGAAAAGAAAACTCTCGAAAATCGAGTAGATCCTCCTGCATATCCGAACAGTGTCTCAAAAACAAGAAATACAAGAAAGAAAGAAAGAAAGACAGAAAGGAAGAAAGAAATCAAGAAAGAAGGAAAGAAAGAAAGAAAGAGAGAGAGAAAGAAAGTAACCAACCAATCAAACAAGAGCACCGAATGAAGGGGGGAAAACCAGAACTATGAATGAGATGGTAGACTCAAATTTGGATATGTATATTGACGTAAAGTCTGGCTATACATGAAATACTCATTCATATTGTGACAAATAGAAAGGTATACACAGAGGGTGCTCACCTTCTTTTTTCAACGTTCCAGTCTAGTGTTAGATCCTGGAAACTGATCATGATCACGTGTTCATTTGGTGCGTGTACATCCACACAACTGTCCATGTTGCTCGGGTATTCTTTGTGCATATCCCATCCAGGTGTCTGGACGTAGCCTGAAATGAAGCCTTGACATTTCTTCATATTGTTTGAACGGAGCACGGACTACTTTAACGGCTATGTTGAAAGACAGTCTGGATGCCAGAGACGGGATGTGTGTTTGCATAAAGTGGTGTATGAATTTGTGGTACAAAGGATTGGTATGTTCAAACATGGTGTGATTGAACGCTTCTCTCTCTCTCTCTCTCTCTCTCTCTCTCTCTCTCTCTCTCTCTCTCTCTCTCTTTGGAGTCTCTCTGCATGTGTGTATGAAAAATGATATTAAACAGAAATGTCATTTCTCCTACTATGATACTGCTAAGATGTTTTGATGTGGAAAAGGCATAGGGGTTTAACGATTATGGGATTTCGTTTTAGTTCGTTTCATTTTATTTGACATATTAAGGGGCATGCCAAAGGTGGGGAAGGGGAGAAGTAGGAGGAGGGGTGGGGTGGGGTGGGGTGTGCTGATTAAGCGAACAAATGTAAGGAATCAACCCACAAAAAGAAATTTTGTAAGAAGAAAAAAATATGATGAAAAAAAGATAACTGAAACAATAGTTTTAAATGTTAGTTAGTTTTCAGAGTGAGTTTGTAAATATTCAAGAATTTCAGTTACACCCTTACTGTTCTTTGTAAGCATTGTGGGGACCTCATTTTTCGGTGATGCATTTGGTCCATTGATTAACATTACTTTGAACTAGATGAACACACTAATTGTACACATTTCGTGTTCTTTGTGTTCTCCTGAAACAGTATTGCCGTTTCCTCCGAACGATTCTATTCTCGATGTTATATATCAATGAATGTTGACACATTATGCTGAGCTTATGGACAAATAAGATTTTGATATATAACTGCATTTCTTTTATTTTTTTTTAATGAAAAGGTAGTGTGTACACATCTGTTGAGCGAAATGCTTACATCTTCATTATATGCTGAGCTTATGGACAAATAAGATTTTGATATATAACTGCATTTCTTTTAATCTTTTTTAATGAAAAAAGGTATGTGTGTATATCTGTTGAGCGAAATGCTTACATCTTCATTATATGCTGAGCTTATGGACAAATAAGATTTTGATATATAACTGCATTTCTTTTAATCTTTTTTAATGAAAAGGTATGTGTGTATATCTGTTGAGCGAAATGCTTACATCTTCATTATATGCTGAGCTTATGGACAAATAAGATTTTGATATATAACTGCATTTCTTTTAATCTTTTTAAATGAAAAGATATGTGTGTACATCTGTTGAGCGAAATGCTTACATCTTCATTATATGCTGAGCTTATGGACAAATAAGATTTTGATATATAACTGCATTTCTTTTAATCTTTTTTAAATGAAAAGGTACGTGTTCTGTTGAGCGATGCTTACATCTTCGTTAATGCCGAGCTTATGGACAAATAAGATTTGATATATAACTGCATTTCTTTGAATATTTTTAATGAAAAGGTACGTGTGTAAATCTGTTGAGCGAAATGCTTTGTTTCCTCCAAGTTCCCTGAAAATATATCGGCAGAGCAATTGCGTTCAACATGATTTCCAAACGGCACCTGCTCTTGCTAAGTTACACCGGTTAATCAAAGCTGCTCAGAAGGATGTTCGTTAGAGCAAGACTGTTGGGATCTTCTGATTTGATGAGGAATGCAGACTGAATCATTAACTGTCATTGTCTGTTGTTTGTCTTATTTCACATGGAAAATGTCTGTCAATGTAACCAGAGGAGTTGCACACCTTTAACGTGTACAGAAAGTATAGTTCCCCACCTGTAAACCTTTACATTCCAAGCATGCAGTTAACAATTTAGCAGGCAAAGGTTTGAATCCCTTAAAACATATTTCTTCACCATTCATTCTAACAAACACTGACAGACAGATGGACAGACAGACAGACACAACAGACAGACAGACAGACAGACAGATACACAGGTTCAAGCAAGCGCGCGCTCTCTCACACAAGCAACTTTGAAAGAAGCGCATATGTGAGTGCCTTGGACAAAGCGCCGAAAAAAATCTCTCAAAATCAAAAGAACGTTAACGAGCCTACCTTTGAACTATTCGGTCAGTCAGTGTAAACGATCTTTCATAGATATGACACCGGTCAGATTTCGACATTTCCCTCTGCGCCCCTACCACACTAAGACCATAAGAGAGGAGGCCAGGACAATGCTTCGAATGGATATGATTGACCCTTGTGGTACATATTCTGAACCCTCTGTGCTCTTTAAAAAGACCGGAAAATGAGACTGTGTGTGCACGGTTTCGACCACTGAACAGAGGGCTGGATTTTTATGTTGAACCTTTGCTTTTTGTGTTGGCTAATTTTTACTGCCTATGTCTTGCCTTGTACCTCACAAAGATAAGTCTTCTCAGAGAAAGAAGAACAAGAAGAAGAAATTGTACACAATGCTGTTCTCGATGGAACCGGAGCATCTGGCACTATTCAGCTCAACAAGCAAATCCAGGAATTAGATCAGTTTCAGTTTCATCAAGGAGGCGTCACTGCGTGCGGACTAGTCTATATACGCTACACCACATCCGCTAAGTTTTGAGACCACACTACGCATGATTTGAAGCTGATGGATGAATGAATTAACAACAAAGATGAGACAACAGGAATTAGAGCAGTTCCTCAAATACTTAATCTACTTCGATTGCCGTTGGCACTTGTTTCAGAATGACTCTCAAATATGTCAGTGCCTATGGTTTGCTGGTTGCCTCTGGGCAACTCTTTAAGTTGGGTAGGATAGTGAAGAAGAAGGACGGGCGTGGGTAGAGAAGCAGGTGTGGGTGTGTGGGGGGGGGGGGGGGGGGGGGGGGGGGAGCCATGGGTTAGACTGGTGATCATAACATAACTTGTTTTACCTTATTTTGTGGTAACTCTGTAATGTTCGGAAGGAAAAAAGAAAAAAAAATATGTAGTCGGAAGATTCCCACCATTCAGTGTCTACACCACAAGGACCATCAGCTCGTGACACTTCCAATACAGCGTGGCTCGTGAGGTCTCACTAATTGAGCACGTGCCACGAGAGACGCGGTGCTTCGTATTCCCTTCATGCAGGTCGTGTTTGCCTATGTGAGTCTCATTAAACTCACGTCGCGGACCGTCTCGCGAGAGACTCGGCGAGAGGTTAGAGTTCGTGCGGTAGTCGGCCCCTGGTAATCCCAAGCAAGGAGTTCAAAATGTGATTTTGGGAATCAGGTACGTCACCTATAGGCTACGTACCAAACCTGGTTTCGTCCACTTGCTGCAGGCTAGACACCACCACCCGAGTGTGTTCGTAAAAGGACCTTCGCCATAGATAATCAGATTTGTTTAAAACCCAACACTGTACCACGGAGGCGAAGAGTTTGAAGAATCGTTGTCTTTCACTTCACAAGTAACTGAGATAGGTTTTGAAAAAAAAAAGAAAATTACTCAAGGCTTTCTTTTATTCAGCGAAAAAGATGAGACAAACCCGGACAATTCGTGTTTGAAGCAAGCAATTACTTGGGTATTAATCAAATTGTAAATACTAATCAGGAAATTGGTTTGATCTGCTAACAGTGATGTTGGAAGGAAGAGAACGAATTCTGGTCTCTTTGAGAGCGATGTACATATTCAGTTCATGTTGTCTAAAGCCAGCCGACCGAGAGGGGGGCCATTTCATGCTGGCGATGCAGATACAACTCGTGAAACAAAATGTCTTGCGTTGCGGTGCCAGTTGCCGAATGCCCTTTGTCTCTGTGTGACACACTGTGGATCAGCTTGATTGAAAAAAAAATTGTACTTGATTGAAAAAAAATTGTAATCACGGAGAGAAAGAAAAGAAATTATAGTTTGAACATAAAAATGTAACTAAACAGTCGTAATTCTCTTATTTGTTTCTTGTTGAACCGATGTTTAATCTTTATCAGTTCTATTGCTAAGACAAAAAGTTGGGTGCGTTGTCTGATGTGAATATGGTGAATTCATACTGTAACTAGTTTTACTGTGTCCGTATGCCTAAGCAGGAAAGCTGTTTTACGAATGAATTACCCATAGTAATGATACATAATTTTTTTTACAACAAATTCTACATGGAACCTGTTGTTCAAAACACTCATTCCAATCATTTTTCACACGCTGGTCGGGACCCTGTCCATTAGCGAAGAAAAGGCCACTCGTTCAATTGGGGACTACACCTGCTCTTTCGTACCCTGTTTAGAGGACGGGGCTATGAGGACAGCCTGCAAACTCTCCTGAATTCCACACTGATGGAATTAAAACTGACACGACTTTGAGGAACTGGTGGGACTGAAACTGTGTTGGTAAACTGATGGACGACGCAAAGTCCACCAGACTGTTTTTGTCGCATGTTTACAGGAATGACTGCCACATCTCGTATCGATACCGGTGGCATGTCTGCTGTATTTTATCATAATCTTACACTGAACTTCAAATGCTTTTTCTCATTATGCTTTGGTGGTTCTCAAAGCACTGTTTTTTTCTTTTTTTTGTCTTTGATGATCAGCGTCAGAAAAACACTCACCATCTTTATCAACATCATTTCAACATTCTGATTGAGGTGCTTTGGATGTCGGTTTTACAACATGACACATTGTCAATGCTTTGTCGTTTTCATCTGAACACAAGCAGCCTTTTTGAAAAACTCAGAAATATCGGTATTTGACTTTGGTTTGTGATTTGGGGGACTGGAATAGTCAGTTGGTGGAATAGTGCTGGTGATCCTGGAGCTGCTGGTTCGAATCTCCGCCAGGCCATCTCAGTACAAGAGCATTTCTCCCCAGCAGTTGACATTGGTACTGACTCCATTACCCCCAAATGTCCTCGCATAACATGTTACACACACGTAAAATCCCATCACAGACATTTTGGAAGAGAAGGCCAGTTGGGACATTGGTATGGAAGACATGTTACACAAGGGCATGCATCCGGCGTGAAACATCAAGAGAATCAAGGCGAAGATTGAGTGACTGACACTGACGGAATGACACGGGAAACGACTGATCGGAGCCCCTGTGGTCACCTTTTCCCTCGGTTCTACCCAGGAAGGCTGTAAACGTGTAAACGTGGATTGTAACACGTTTAGAACTTGGGTCTGTTACCAAGGATAGACTATATAAGTTCTCTTGATAATAATAATAATAATAAAAAATAATGATAATAACAGTAAATGATAATGATGATAATTACAATAATAACATATGTATAATTATGTTTGTTATTATCATCATCATTGTTATTGTTGTTATTACTATTATTGTTATCATTATTATTATTCATTATCATAATTATTATTATTATTTTGAAATATGAAGAGCAATGCTGTCTTCTCATTTTTACGACCACTGCTTTGTAGTTGCAGTTAACTCCAAAGGCACTGAAAATGTAGTTGTATTTCCAAGATGTCTGTACATACAGTAGATAAGTATCAGTTTATGCTCTCCAGGGCTACAAGGTTCACACCCAGGAGAAATATGTCTGAACGGATCTGTAAGATATGATTCTTATGAAATAATGAGGCAAATACACGGGTCTCTCTCTCTCTCTCTCTCTCTCTCTCTCTCTCTCTCTCTCTCTCTCTCTCTCTCTCACACACACACACACACACACACACACACACACACACACACACACACACACACACACACACAGAGTTTTCTCTTCCCAGAGGCCTCGTTTTCATTCAATGTCCATTTTGCGCGAAGATATTTGATTGCTCGTTCTCCGTTTTAATTTTCCTGAATGTTGTTCATCTTGCCTTAAGAAGACCAAAGAGGTCGAAACACGTTGTGTTTTATCTTGTAATTGTCTTTCCCTTTTGTCCAGTGGAAAAAATAGTAAATTTTCTTTTTCTTTTGTTTTCCTGAAAGGAATAGCGGTTAGTAGAGGGTTAGTGCGTGGTGTCGTGCAAAATCATCTTGAAACAGAACACACACAACTGACCATCACTGACGTGACCAGAGGATACTGCTCGTCTGTACGATAATACTCAAAACATTCATGGCCATGTCTGGTCTTCTGGAAGCTGGATAGAAGCAGACGGTTACTGAAGACGTCAGTGATGCATACTGCCGTATTCTATGGCGTACATTTGCATTCAATGTGCATTTTTGTTTATCTATGTGTATGGAGGTATACATAATATTATACGTATGCATGTATGCATGTTCATATAAATGTGTATCTGTCTGTTTGTCTGTCTGTCTGTCTCTGTGTGATTTGTGTGTGTGTGTGTGTGTGTGTGTGTGTGTGTGTGTGTGTGTGTGTGTGTGTGTGTGTGTGTGTGTGTGTTGTGTGTGTGTGTGTGTGTGTGTGTGTGTGTGTGTGTGTGTGTGTGTGTGTGTGTGTGTGTGTGTGTGTGTGTGCATGTGTGTGTGCGTGTGCGTGCGCGCGTGTGTGTGTCTGTGTGTGTATATGTGTATGTGAGACAGACAGAGAGACAGACAGACAGACAGACAGAGAGAGAGAGACAGAGAGAGAGAGAGAGAGAGACAGAGAGAGAGAGAGACAGAGAGAGAGAGAGAGAGCATGTGTGTGTACAGTTCATACCAGATGCACTGGAAACGTACACGACCTCCAGTTCAATTCTATGCGGTTGTACTGCCTTGAAAGTGAAACGTAAGTCCGAGTTGAACTCGGCGAAGGAGATCTTAAGGATCAAGGCATTCTCATAACCTTCCACAACAGAAGGCCACGGTTCAAGATATGTTGTACATGACTGAAACAGCAGTTCCTTCGTGCTGTAGACAGCAACGTAGGTCTCGGAGTGATCACAGACTGGAGTTTCCAGAAACGTTATTTTCGGAACCGTGCCCTCGGGAAGGGTGATGCTGACGATACACACGTAGCTTTCCTTTTCATTACACCACGTTACTAACCGATCCGTGTTAGTTCTCCTGACCTCTACTTCGCCATCCTGCGCAGTATGCAGTGTGTAACGTTCGTTGCCATCTTGCTGCGCGCAGTAGAAATAATCCTCTGAGCTGACAACGAGGTAAGAGGACGCATTCACACGCCCAAATGGACGGGTTTTCAAGAGGAGGGAATTACAGGACGGGGATGGCCTTCCGTCGCCCTGTGATGACGTCACATTATCTGTTATCTCAGATGTCCGTGAGGTGACGCTGGAGCCGCCATAGCCAAGAGACGGGTCGGTTAGATTGAATGGCAAATTTGTGCCCCATGGTAAGTCTGTTCTGCTTGCCGGCGTCTGCCTGCGTTTGAAGTCTGCATCTGGAGAATGGGATTCATTCGTTGTCATTGTTGGCCTGCTTCTCTTGTTCCTTTCTCCTGTGTTACGTCGTCATTCACAACACAGTAACAGCATCAGAATTTAATGATGATGGTAGTGGTGGTTAGGTTAACATAATAATCACCAACCAGCAGCAGCAATAGCAGCAGCAGCAGCAAGCAGCAGCGGCAGCATAATTGCATTACGAACATAAACATAACGTAACATAGTCATTTCTGTAATTGCCCCATTGCCGATTGTACCGCCGCAGAGATTCACATTCACAAAACACTAACTTGTTCTTTGCACTCAGTCACTGGGTGTACAGTTATTAATACTATCAGCTGATATGGTAGGAACACTTTGGAAACAAGAAATCATAGGTAACACAAGTAAATCATATGCATAGGTTTATTAGTGCATTTTGTTATATTCCGAGCCTTTTTGTGGAACATATGCTACGAGTGGAACCAAGTATGTTGAATGCAATGCCAGTAACTGTTGCATTGGAGTTTCATGCCCATTAACTTGATAAAAGTGTATGGTATTGTACTAGATTATGTTAGTCAATCGTCACAGCGTCCTTTGTGTCCTTTATATGAACCATCCAGCATAAACTTAAAGATCCCCCAGCCCACATTTTAATTACCTCTCTATAAAATGATATAAATTTTGTAAGCATTTCATTTTCTTAAAACACGGACATCTCATTTTACTTTTCTACTCTTCACCAACTGCTTGGGGTACTGTTGGATTCTGCACTTGAACTCTTTAAGGTGGGGATACTATATTATATTTACAGGTGATATATCTCCATTTAAATCCAAGGGAGGGCCAACATAACCAACCATGCTCCACAGGTGATTCCAAATCCGTGGACGAAAGGTCTCTGGACTGGTGGAATGACGGATTCTGTTTTATGACCATAAGAGTTCTCATGCTGTGTTGGTGAAATATATTACATCTGTCATTTGCCTTTTATTCCCGTGTTCTTTCTCACAATCGTTTTTTTTTTTTTTTTTTCAAATCTTTTCAAAGTCATTTTGTGTGGCTAGACTTATTTGTTCAACGATACATTCCTTTGTGTGAGATTGGAGATTATGAGCGTAGGCAAAATCTACGTTACACGCACCTTTTTCGCCTTATCACCTTCTTCACATTTGTCCCCCCCCCCCCCCCCCCCCCCCCCCTTGATTTCTATCGCTTAATTGTGCTGAAAAGGTCAACGACTTCTCTCGAAACTACATATTACTGCATTTTCTTTTTTTTTTATGTAAATTCACCGTCGTAATCGATGAAGGGGTGAGAGGGTGAGAGTCGTGAAAATTGCAGATTTTCATGTTTTCACTGTGTACACACCCTCTGCACTCACCATTCTGGAAAGGGAAAACAGGCCAGTACCTTGACACTGCATTTTCAGGTCAGGTGTCTGCAAAACTGCCTTGAAAACTCTTTACTCAGCTTCAGTGTTTTAAAACTACCCGAAGTACGCAAAACTGTTTAGTGTAGAACAACAAATAAGAACATTACTGACACAGGTACCATGTATGATATCCCTAGAGAGGCAGCCGCACTCGGCAAGCTTCAAGGTATGACATGGTAAAGGCTGATAAATCTGCACGGTCGATGATTTTACGATGCAAGCCAGAGTGAGAACCCCCACAAGAATTATTGTACAAAACTTCTTGGGTGGGATAATACTCACAGAAGCAGATCATATGATGGAGTTACATCTATATAAGCTTCTTGCGGCTGGAGGGTGCTCGTCATTTCAAACCAAATTGAAATCCTCCTTAAACGTTTCCACCTCTTCAAGAACGTGAAAGAAGTTAATTTACATTCTTGTTCAGTTAGTTTGTGGTGTATTAGTCTCTTGACAGCTGCACAGACGAGTAGGAAGGCCTGTTATCTTCCAGAAAGAATCCTTAAATGAAAATGGCGCCTATCGCTCAGGCACACAGTGGGCCGCTAATGTTGTGGGACAAGAAAACTCAGTGAAGTCGGGCCTCTTTTCTCCGATTCCTTCCTGCCTGCACGGCAGGTGCTCTCTTCATCTAAGGTAAGGCAAGGTATTGTTGCTTACAGCCCAGCCGACCGCAAAAGGCCACATCAGGGATGCCTCCTAAGTGGAGGTTAACTCACAAGTCATTAAAGAAAAAAAAAAATCATCCACATAAAACTTCAAAATATACCTTCTACAAAACACACAGGAAGCTTCGTTAAAAATCTTTCTTTCTTCCGTAAAATCTTAGATCCGATGAAAAATGTTAATCTATTTCAGAAATTCAAGATCACGTCAGGTAGGACAACTCTGAACAATGTTTGAATGGAGTCTGCTGTAAAATGTTGTATGTCTCACAGCATGCAAGTCCCAAAATGTTTTATTGTCGGTGGTCCATGACATAGAATGCACCATGGAGCTTCTTCACCCTTTCAAAGGTAAGAATGGGTGTAAAAGGAGTGGCCTGTATGCTTCAAAGTCTTTGTGCCCTTCAGGCACATGTGTCTCCAGCGGGATCTGGAGAGAACAGTGCGTTCTCTGTTGACTGCGTCCATGTTGCAGCCTTTGAGACTGGTCTCCAGTGTGTCCTTGAAGCTCAAGAGAGGTCTAACATGGTCTCTCCCTGCCCCTTTTCAGCTTGCCGTATGGCGTGATTTTAGAGATCCTGTTGTCCACGATGTAAATGACATGATCCTGCTCGACTCTTGTTGAGCAGACATTGATATGGGAAAATCTATATCTTTTTTTTTTCAGAAACTGAAGCATGAACCCTCTGTCCTATCTGAAGTTCAGAAGATAACTGATGGACCAATTCCAGCCGTTAGATGTATTCACTTCAGGTGTACCAGGTATCGTGACAATACAAGAAACCACACCGTGCTACCTTTCTATATTTGGCAGGTTTGGTGGAGAATGTGAAGAGCTTTTCTCTGTTTCTTGTCAGCTTGCCTACAGCAGCAGTGGCGTTCGCATTTCGCAGTTCAAAGGTCAAAGGTCAGAGACAACAGACCTTCACGGTCGTGATCGGTGACAACCAATGGTGGGGATGAGCGATGGTTTCTGTCAGCGTTGAAATGAGTATTTATTTTATTCTAAATCCATTTTCACCATTGTTTGAACTTACCTGTAGTGGAGATCATAGTCTCTTGTTTTACTTGAGATATTCCTTCTGCTCCCAAGTGACTCATTTCCAAGTTTTACGCCATTAAGTGTTTCGTAATTACAGGGGGATACGTCTTCGTGCGGTTGTTATTTTTCAGAGGTTTTGGATGGCTGTGTCAGTGTGTTAGGAAGTGTGGGCGTTGTTTTATTCAATCTTGTTCAGTATTCCGGTTTGTTTGTTTGGCATCATAGTTCAGTTCTAGTATCTGCGTCCCCGTTTCACGTACACTCTACACAGATCTTTGAGTCATCATTGATTTATTCAGCATTCTTCAGTTTTCCTTTCAAGCGTGGCTCAAGTTCAAGTGGGTTTGATCATTCTGCTGGATACTCTTGACAGTTTCCTGTAATAGTTAAGGTTAAAACATGGCGTCAGAGAAAACGATGAGGCAAACACGTCTAAAGGTGTCGCTAAACGGTCAGTCATGCAATGGATGTTCTACAAAGCCATCTGCAGGAAGAAGAACGTATGTCAAATTACCCCAAACACCCTTATTCTGGTTTAAAAAAAAAAACCCAGCAGATTGAAAGTTTGCCATCAGTGCAAAACTGATATTAATGATTTAATCCAAGTCTCCAAAGGCGCCTATCAGCGTTGCTGTAAACAAAATGAAAAAGTGGGCACTAATGACTGTAGAGAGGTAGGCAGTCCTTTGCCAGTCTACGGCAAAAGACCAGGAGGCAGGAGATCATTGATGAAAAAAAAAAAGAAATTTTGGCATCAATGAGCAATATTGTTTTAGTTGCTGTTGGACCACTGACGTTCTTTCTTTCTTTCATCATTGTTTGAGAGTGTGTGGCCGACGAGAGCCCTGATGGTAAAGCAGGTAGGCACCACCATGTAATATGGGTAGGAGACATCATTAAAGGAAACAGCAGCTTGAAGAGTTTCTCATTTTTGTTGTTGTTGTTGTTGTTGTTGTTGTTGTTTTTTTTGCTGTCCCAGCCTCAGAGGCAGTGCACCCACGCCGCTCATTCCAACACCCCGTCCACAGCCACAGCCCAGTCAGACCCACCGCAGCCCCGGCACCGGCAATCCACGGGGAGCAGTCAATGTCAAGTCGTCAAGAGGAAACCCACTTCTTATCCTGGTTAAAAACACTCTTTCCACACATCATGCTCGAGGGCAATCTTGCACGGACCAGTATCAAGACACTACTAAGTGGATTCTACTCTGGTTACCAGAAAGTTTTGGGTTACCAGAAAGTATTTGCTTGACATCAATCATAACATTTCAGTGGAAATAATCAGGCTCTTTTACTGCATAAATAAAGAAACATGTACACAATGTAAGCAGTCAGCACATCAGTTCAACCTTGAAAACCTGAAGAAATTGTGGACATCACAGGTCTTTGAGCTAAATGCAGGTGGCAAATGTGCTATACTGAACTTACTACAAGGTAATATTCATATCACCAATTACAACATCAAAACAAAACCTTAGGAACCGGACAAAAGCCCTGAATTACAGCAAGAAATATAAATCATGTTTACAATAGCAAGTAAAAGAGAGTTACTCCAATGCAACAATCCAGCGTGCATCGGTGAACACGAACGAAGAGCAGAAAAGCAAGAATGAACAAAACCCAGAGAGTAGTATTTTACTGTCAGGAAACACTTAAAGCAACCTAAGGTCACAGCTACATAGCCACCACGTGCTATGTTCAGTGGGTGCGTTGCAGCGACCTCTTTCATTGAGGCACATAGTCAGGCATTCAAAAACGTTGTTTTCGAATACTGACTGTGGACAATGAACAGGATCACACGATGGCAAAGAACAAATAAAAACAGACTCACAAAGAACCGTGCATTCTCAGTGTCGTCAGAGGAACGAGATCAGGGAGAGATGTTGGGTTTATTTTAAAAAAAGTAATGTGTGTAATTTGTTGGTGTTGTTTGATTATGATTGTCGAATGCATGTATGTTACTGTGTTTCAAAATGCTGAAAGACAGTGCTTCACGGACGTCGGATGTGAGAGGGAGAAACCACGAAGACGCACGTGCACAAGAAGTTAGCACTTGCACACTTCTGCCCCGTGATAATCCCACTCACATTATGCGTGAAGATTAAGGTGTATTTGTATATGTGCTGTAACCACAAAAGAAATCCAAAAAGCAGGAAGATGGAGAATGTGAAAATCAAAAGTAATACACACTGAGCAAAGCCCATCAAAATGCGAGGAATATTCTGTAAAAAAAAAATCGAAGATCGAGATGATGGTATCGCCATTTACATTATATTCTAACAGTAATTTCTTGAACCTTCTGAATGGCTCTTTAGACATTCTGGTACATTTTCACGTTTTCAGGTTATTAGGGATCTTCTGAAAAAATTATTTCGTACATATGTCACGAGCACACATGTCATCTGAAAAACGCCTGATGTAAATAGCATGTAGGCATATCAAGCGAAACTGAAACATCTCGAACTGAGCAACCAGAGATACAAGCCATCTTGATCCATTTGTAGTATATCATCTGTCCCCTGTTCATTCTCCTCCACCCCCCCCCCCCCCCCCCCTTTTAAAACAAATTTTGCAACAGTTCCTTTTCCCCCCCCCTCCACTCTGCAGAACCATTTCCGTTATGAAGACCAAGATCTGGACCTATTAACAAAGTTCAAAGAAACGACCCAGTCTTTCATCCTACCAAACAACTCATGTAATCAGCACTGATATTACCAGTAACGCACTGGATTCAGTTCTCATGCTGTTATTCTAATCATACATCACATTATATCGTCTTTGATGAACTCAGCTGGTTTCAGTTAAATGAACAAGCGCTGGTTCGTCTACGACAAAGATTTTACACCTTGAGGGTTCAAAATGATCTTCTCATAACTTGCACAATAGCACGGCCCTTCATTTGAATAATAGAAAAGTTCTGCTTGGCGTAACACAGTTTCTTGTCGACCTAAGTGATGGAGAGCAGGTTTTAGGCCATATTCTTGCTTCAAGACTACTCTAATGTCAACACACGGACTCCCGCCTCTCCACGTAACTTCGGTCTTGGGAGAAGAACGAAGATAAGGGGACGCGCGGCTGATCAGAGATCCGTGATAGTTCGATGCACCTGATCTTGCCCGTTGATCCACTGTTCTGATGCACCTGCTCTTGTGCTTTGATCCACTGTTCTGATGTACATGATCTTGTGCATTGATCCACTGTTCTGATGCACTGATCTTGTGCATTGATCCACTGTTCTGATGCACCTGATCTTGTGCGTTGCTCCACTGTTCTGATGCACCTGATCTTGTGCGTTGCTCCACTGTTCTGATGCACCTGATCTTGTGCATTGATCCACTGTTCTGATGCACCTGATCTTGTGCATTGATCCACTGTTCTGATGCACCTGATCTTGTGCGTTGCTCCACTGTTCTGATGCACCTGATCTTGTGCGTTGCTCCACTGTTCTGATGCACCTGATCTTGTGCGTTGCTCCACTGTTCTGATGCACATGATCTTGTGCATTGATCCACTGTTCTGATGCACCTGATCTTGTGCATTGATCCACTGTTCTGATGCACCTGATCTTGTGCATTGATCCACTGTTCTGATGCACCTGATCTTGTGCATTGATCCACTGTTCTGATGCACCTGATCTTGCGCTTTGCTCCACTGTTCTTTTGAAGGATTTCCTTTTTCAGGTCAGTGCAAAGTAGACACACTGTCGGCGGCCTCTGTGAAATTAGGTGGAAGAACGACAAAGAAGTACAAACGGAATATGTCCTGTACTAGAAGAAAAAGAAACACCGAAGGTGCTGGGAAGGACCCAGAGAAGCACTGTCTTCACCTGCCTTTAGAGCAGTCCTGTACCACCCTTGGAGGCCTGCGCTGTGTTGACGATGGGTACAGCACGCGCGCAGGTCACTCCATTAAGATATCAAGGGACATAACTGCTCCTGAACAGAGGTAAATCAGACTACAGAATGCAACTCGTAACAGCCTTAAAGTAGCATCCCCATGGGTGCACCAGCCCGCACTTCATGACTGCAGAGCCCACCGGTGAAAAACACCACCCTCCAGCTGCCGAGCACACCCAGACCCAACCACCCCTGCCCACGGACAGATGAAGACAGTGCCACTCCAGACACAGCCAAGCTCTCGCCACACGGTCTTATGTGCCCTCAAGAGAGAATCCAAAGTTGTAGTCTTTCCCACTGTCAACAGGACTTTCCCTGTGGTCGGGGGGGGGGGGGGGGGGGGGGGGACAGGTAAAGGATAGGTAAAAAGATACTATAGGTAAAGAGAAAATACGTACATAGAGTGGAATTTTACTTACCACGGACATCAGTAACACTCTGCTTGGATGCCACTTTTTTCCAGCAGGATCAGGCTGTAAGCAAAACCATTCACTGACACGAGAGTGCAAATGTGTGCTCCTACACCAGATTGAAGAATTCTACTCTTGGCTACAAACAGCCATTAGGAAGGCTCACAAGAAGAACGTCCTCATCATTGAGGGTCACTGGAAGGCCAAGGTTGGTACAGATGCCCAGGTAGACAGAAGAATTTCTGTGGCCCCTACTGAAACGAAATCACAAATGATAGGAGATTCCGCCTACAAGAATTGTCAGTGGTAATGGCTTGGTCCATGCCAACGTTCTCGATGAGCATAAAGCTTTCTGACAATAGACACTGCGTTCCTCAAACGGTCAGTGCCACAGCCAGATAGACTATTCTTGTGAACAACCGGAATTTATCTGGCAAAAATAGGGCGAACCGCCAGAGGTAGCGCATTCAGTTTAATCAGCTTCATCAGCAAAGCAGTGCTAAAAGGAGTATGAATTGATTACAGCTGCAAGCAGATACCGTTACCGCTCAAAACACAGGTTTAATTACACAAGGGCAGATGTAGCATCGAACAGATATTAAAGCTGTGCACCCTCTGCAAAAAGCATCTTCAGACTGAAATGGAGTTCTACCTCGTCTTCATAGACTTCAAAAGGGCATTCGAGAGAGGCTTGCATGAAACTCTATGGGCCTGTGTAAACGAATTTAATACTAGCAAAAATAATCATCACCATCCGCTGACGGTATTTCAGTGCAACTGGTGCAGTTCATATACAGGCTGCTATTGGACAGTGTTTCCATACTTCAGCTGGAGTTCGTCAGGGTTTCCTTCTATTGCCCACTCTTGTTATCATCTTCGTGCAACGCATTGTGAATAATGCACTGATGATATCTTAGCGCAGTCAGCATTGGTGGAAGAATAATCATGAAGAGATGGAGAGATAACTAAAGTTGTCTGATAGGCAGTGAAGAAGAGGTCAAAAGTCTTGTTCAAACTCTCAATGAAACATCAACAAAGACAAGATTAGGAAATTAGCGCCGAGTATGCCACCGAGCTGATGGCCGGCTGCAGCACCAGCATCAGTATTGATATAACCGTCCATGGACAGAAACTTGGCACATTTCAATGGCCAGCGTACCTGGGGTCCCTCATTAGCAATGAGGATCCAAACTATAAATCGCTCAAGGGAAGCAAAGACAATGTAAGCATGTCCAGAGTAAAGCTTATATGAAGGACAATAACATCCTGTTAAAACACAGGTTTATTCCATCTTCCTGTATGCCTCGCAAGACATGAACCCCCACAACCGACCTGGAAAGAAAACTCCCAGTCATGCAAAAGAGGTGTTCTCGTAAGCTCTTAAACGTCATACACATTAATGTATCGCCAATGAACAAGTACGCCAAACTATGACAAACAGGACATCAGACCACAGAAAGGCCTGCTCACATTAGTGAAAGAAACAAAAATCACGTTGGGACTGCCATATGATAAGATGCAGTGGCCTGCCTAGAACAGTCCTCAAAGGAACTGTCGCTATCGATCAAAAGACAAGTTGCTTCTTCATAATGGGACGTGCAGCATTTTTTTTAACCTTATTTACATTGTCCTCCAAAAGCCTTTTCTGGGCGTTCTTAGGTTTGTGGCCAATGAAATACATATTGTCCATGTCTAGGACGCATTTGCTTTGTTTAAGTGTCAATCGTTTTAGCAGCCTGAGCAGAGCTTCAATATGTTCTTCCTATTTTGTGTTAACCGATATATGTTATTCAAACAGCACGATACGTTTTCCGTGCCCATTTTAGAAAAAAAGAAAGATTTCAATCCTCTCATGTTTGGTAACAAGACTTCAGCTGTAGAATGATCACTGGATGTTGAATTTCCGGTAATGCAAGGTTGTACAATGACATTTAGTTTGTATCGCCTTTGTTGGGGGACAATCATTATGATCAGCGCTTCAGCTACATTTTCTCCGTCAGTCTTGTTCAGAGGTACAGTTTCCAGTTACCTCGAGGCAGTGTTCACTCCCTTGAAAAATGTACCTGCGCCCCAAATCACACATACATGGTTTGAATGACGGAAGAGATTAGTCGCCATTTGCTTGAAAGATCGAGGTGCTCGAGGCATCTTCTGCTTAGGGACCTTAGAGGCTCTCCCTCTTCTCTCTGTCTTCACCAGATGTACAAGGTTGTGTGACAGACTTGTGAAGTCCTGACCGGTAGAAAGCTGCCTGAATTTTATCCGCAGTTATTCTACATGCCTTTGTGACTTCATATGATAGAGTCGTGCTGTAGTTCGTTAAAACAACGTACTCCACACCGAGCCAACTCCTGACGTAGTGATTTACCATGATAAAGTTTCACTTCCATGAGAGCTGAACAAGAACATTTCCTCTCTCTTCGAAATAAGCTTGCCCCCCCTTGCCCCCCCCCCCCCCCCCCCCTTTCAAATGGTATCCTCAGAACAATGATAAGTTTGACAGGTAATGTAGAGACGTTCTCAAAGCATTGGGGGAAATTGCTGCAATAAAAGGTGGTTCGGCTCTTTCCATCTTAACACGCTGTACCAGTCATGTTTTTCTTTTTTTCAGAATGTATGCCACGTCCATACTCTTTGTGGACTCCCAAACCTGTAACTGCATCAGACAAGATAATGACATCACCTGCAACACGTAAATACTTCAATCGCTCAGGAGCAATCCACACCATGTTTCCCTTATCCTGACAATTCTACTGCGAGTTCATTCTTTGAAAAAAAAAAAAAAAACCTCTGAGAATGGACTGAAGGATCATGTCTCACTCCATTCAAACATGGAGAATAGTTCGATTACATCCTATTTACAGGCACACATGCAAACACCGAGCTGTTAACACCTTTAAGGGCCTTGTACATTTGTCATTTACATTAGTGTTACGTAATATGTTCTGCAGAACATTACGGTTCGTAGAGTCGAAGGCTTTTCTGAAGCTAACAAATTCTACATGTAATTTTGTATCGCTGAGCGACTATTTGGTTCCAATTAATACAGCACGTATCGCTGAGGGACTGTTTTGCTTCCAGTTAATACAACACGATCTACTCTGTTATGATTGGTCCTGAAACCTGCTTGTTACTCACTGTTTCGTTTTCCGTTTTCAGCCCAAGCAGTTTGTCTTTTGTTAAACACGTCAGTGTAAACTTTACATAGAATACTGGTATGTGCAATTCAGAGATAATGATCTGGCTTATTATTGGCTCCTGCTCATAGATATGAATGATACCTAATTTCGTCCTTTCTGAAAGAAAAATGCCATTGGTGTAGAACAACGAACAATGAAGTCAGTCATGGCGGAATTTCCTTGCTTCAGCATCTTTTTTTAAAACGATTTTGTCTGATACTTAAGTCTTCCCTAATTCAACATGATTTATGGCAATAAGAACGTCTCTTAATATAGAATCACAAAACAATGGTTCAAATTTCTTCTGTTAATTCATTTCTTTTATGCGCTACATTGTAACTAGATTTGCTGCAAACAATAAAGAAATGATCACGCTACCATTGTATTGCCATTACTTTTTTGTTGTCCTATACAAAGTCTTTTCCTTGACATACCAGCACACCAGCACGTATAAAAAAATCTTTAATTGAACCTTCACGTTTTGTCAACCATTCTCTTTCATTCACCTGCTTTTTCCTTTTTCTCAATTTTTTTTTATTATTAATGTAGGATTACATACCATTTCCGGGACGTA
>JADBJO010001349.1:0-30000 GCA_016801955.1 Conus betulinus | reverse complement strand
CTAAAAGTAGCACCCCCATGGGTGTACCAGCCCGTGCAGAGCCCACCGGTGAAAAACACCACCCTCCATCTGTCGAGCACACCCCCACAGACCCAACCACTCCTGCCCATGGACAGATGAAGACAGTGCAACTCCAGACGTTATATTCACGTGTGAGAAAAACGCAGATCGTCTTATCTTTTGAAGTGCAGCTACGTTACCGTCACATTTGTTTAGCCTACTTAACTCCTTGCAGTTGTTCAATGCCAGTCAGTGACACGCATGATCACGATTCCGAATAAATAGTGATGTCTCTGATTTACATTTTTTTTCAGTCTGAACTTTTCTTTGAAGATTCAGAGCTGTTTGTACCAAAGGCCTTCTACCTCTGTGTGCAACAGTAGTAGACATGACAGGTCAGATATGGTACGTGGCTGCAACTTATCTGCTGTTCCCTTCTACACTTCTTCAACTTCCTGTGCAAGGACAGATAACTCGTGACAAGACGCCAGAACAGAATCAGCTGTCACCATCCATGTCTCTTGAGCACACAACGAGTGAGTGACATCGTGCATGATGTCAGTGTACATCAACCGCTGACGCACACTACTCAGAACTCTAGTGATAAATGTGGTCAGGGTTTACTGGCGGTTGGAGACAAATGTTACAAAGCGGTAACAATCACTGACCCATTATTACGGCTGACGTGGTTTGCAGCCAATCAGACGTGTTCACAGCACGAGGGACGACTGTTCACTTTAAAGTCTGTGTCTGATATTGACAAACTAAGAGAGTTCGATTTTGGTGAATTTACTTATTTTGGAGCCCTTGCCGCTAAAACCTTACCGGGTTTCCTTCCATGTAAGTATACTGCATATGTGAACGTATTTTGTTGCCGTTTTTTTTTCAATAGTAGTAGTAGTAGTAGTAACAATACTATTATTAGAATCATTTATTGTTATAATAAGTACTTTGATGATGACGATAATTGTTATAAGTATTGTTTTTGCAGTGGCAGTGCAGTTTTTGATTACATTACACGCTGTAAAGGTAAGTGATAAGATGTAATTCGATACACAAACATAACACAACGAAACACTATGCAATATGAAGCCAGATGATGAGTTTCAGTTTGTTTTTGATTCAAAGAATTGTCTTGCATATTTGATAACCGCATACCATGAGTGCTGTACACACGAGATGTGTAATATGTCAGAGTGATCCAGAGTTCCTAAGGTTACTCATGAAAGTAATGATTTCAAGAAGTCTATTCAGCTCGTGATCATGATATTTCGTTTTTGTTATCAAACCCCTCTGCAAGTGATTCTTTTCCCAAAAGTAATGAAATATATTTGCTTCTTTTTCTCTTTTTAATATTTATTTCTAAAAGAAAAAAAAGCAGTTTAATTTTGCTTCAGTTTAACAGTATATTATGTGAGGTGAAAGTGACATCCAATCACATGGAGGATGACTATCTACGGACAGTTGTTCAGACATTTAATAAACAATGTCAGCCTTCTCTGCATAGTCGTTCTAGTTTGTTATTCAGCAGACGTAAAACAACTCAGATTATTTTTTTTCAGCTGCAAGTGTCATGCTGATATAAATTGCTCCCAAAAATAACGAGTGCGAGAAACCTCAATAGCTTTTTGGGTTTAAAGGTTAGTTACAAAATGATCTACATGCTTGAAATACTTAGCCACGGATGCAGGCTTCCATTGTGATGATCTGAAAATATAAATTCCGCATTTATATGCTCCTCATCCGCCCGTGGAGACGATAATAACAAGGTGGAGTAAGTATAATATCGTCCAACTGTACCGTGATACGTAACTGTAACAGTGTGTCCTGGGAATACAGCACCTTTCTCACATATTCTTTTTACGGCAATCATCTCAAACATTTGTTGCTTTTTTTTTTTTTTTTTTCAAAATTTCAGATAGGTTGAATGTAAAGCATATATCATGCTTTCATGGAATCGTCTGATGATTTAGAAAGAAATGTCTGCATACACGTATTGGCAGAACTACAAATGTCACTATCTGTAACCTAAACTATGAATATCTGTTTCATTTCTGCGAGAGCAGTAAGCCAAAGTTCTAGCATTTTGAACCTGATGGGCGCCTGTTCTATTTTAGGCTGTGCTTAATACTTTTTTTTTTAGAAAAGCCTTGTAGCACACTTTTTTTCTCTCTCCACAGTTTATAGGTAGGTCTGAAACTTCGCTGACCTCTTCTTACACATTGTATTGCCTCAGCATACGTTACTGGGATCTGAAACTTTGATGAACGTGTCTTACCGAATTTATTGTCTCAGCATAGATTACTGGGGTCTGAAACTTTTGATGGACGTGTCTTACAGAGTTGCCTCAGTATAGGTTACTGGGATCTGAAACTTTGATGAACGTGTCTACAGACTTTATTGTCTCATTACACCGTAATCAATATCCGTTTTACAATTTTGCATGTTGCAGGCAAATAGGATATTAACACTCTACCTTTTTTTTCTTGCTTTTAGGTTATTTTTGATGCCCTCATTTTCTGTTATGGCTTCCTTACTCTCTGCGTGCCTTACATGAGCTTCTGAGGCGTCATAGTATTCATTTTGTCAGTAGAATCATTTATCTACAAGTCCTCGACGAGGCTGTATATCATGACAGTGGTTTTAGCGCGATAGAAGGTTTCAGCCTTCGTACAAAAGCACTGTTTTAACATGAAGACCCAGTCAGTTGTATTAAAGTGATTTTCGCAAAATATGTTTTACAATAACCCTTGACAGGTGTCTTTATTTATGTACTAGATTGGATCGGATATCAGCCCATCTTTTATCTATCTATCTATCTATCTATCTATCTATCTGTCTGTCTGTCTGTCTGTCTACCTATCTATCTATCTGTGTGTGTGTGCGTGTGCGTGTGTGTGTGTGTGTGTGTGTGTGTGTGTGTGTGTGGTTGATCTTAAATGGTCAAAGCTGAAAGTACCATTTTTGGGGCTGGAAGTTATAACGATGAGACGATTTCGTCCACACGGCCGAGAGTGTCACGAGCTTTTAATGCATTTAGGTAGTTTTTGTGCGGGTCTCTTTTTTTTTTTTTTTTTTTGAATATTTTGTTAAGATATTGAAAACATTTCTGGGAAATATTTTCTTAACACACTAAGAGGTATTTAAGTATAAAACTCCATTTTCTAATAAGCGTGCTTTGTTATAACTTATCTGAACTGACATGGGTAATCAGTTGTCTATATATTAGCATCTCTTCAGCTGATAAATAAAACTAGCGAATCTGGAAGCATGAAAATATACCATTTTGAATGTCAACCGATATGTCAGTTTGGGGAAAAAAAAACCTAAATTAGATCCCCCCCTCCCCTCCCCGCCCTGTCTCAAAAATAAGAGAAAGAAAAGAAAAGAACAGAAAAGAACTTCCATTTTACCTCATTGCATAGACATTTTAACACTAAATCGCTGTTAGGTTCTTTTATTGTGTGAGCATCAACATTCTTATATAGGAATTCAAACACCAGTTAAAGGCACCTGGTGTTCAACAGAGAGGAGAAAATGTTTTCTCTTCATTTTATATTAGTTGCAAAGTGAGACGACTGCAGGCGGAAATCAAACAATCTTGAATTGATGTTAGCGAACCGCACAAGACAAAACACGACGCGTTTCAACCTCTTAGGTCTTCTTCAGGCAAAGACGCAAACAAATAGTACAAAGTAAATGAACCATTTGTCACTAAGCTTTCTTCAGCGCAAGGCAGGCGTTGAATGAAAACGAGGCTGTTCAACAGTCTTTGTACTATTTGCTTGTGTCTTGTCTGAAGAGAGACCTAAGAGGTCGAAACGTGTCGTGTCTTGTTTTGTGACTCGTTTGTCCACGTTTCTCGCGGCGGTTCGCTAATATTTATTTAAGATGCATGTTATATTACATTTGCTATGTTTGTATTGCACGAGTAGGGACAATAATTCTCGAATTTTAGAATGTTTAGATGACAGAAGAAGATTTTTGTGTTTGATTTGCTATCCCCCCCCCCCCCCCTCGAAAAGAAAAGTAGAATAAATAAGAGCTAAAATTTAGGAGAATTAATATCCATTCCTTTTTGAATTATTTGCTCATAATTTTCGGACACAGGTATCATATCCGTGGATTGCCTCCAGGAACATTTATAAAATATATCAAAATTTGAATGAACACACGCAATAATGATACAAAATTTTTCTTGTCAGATAACTGCCTTATATCCTCACTCTAAATCCCACCGTAGTGCATACAAAGTTCTTTCCCTTTGTAAGAGTAAATTAACTGGACTGAACAGACTTTTTTTTTTTAGTGAAAAATATGTTCCGCCTGTTCAGAATGTTTCTTTTCCTATAAGCTTTGCTGTCTGTCTTAGTTTGAAATCAGACAAAGTTTTTTTTTTACTGTACGTGTAGGAATGGTGTGGAAGGTGGAGGCTTACATTTTAGGACATCATTGAAACGCAAAGCGGGCTAGATCTTGCAAATCTCGACGCAAGTGTCAGCATACGAGTGTTGTAGAAAAAGAAGACTAAAAAGATTAATCCATGGCTACCTCTGTAGTTCTGTGTTAAAAGATCTGATCACCCGTACATTTTGAATGAAGACGTCTACATTTTTCAGTTCATCATATTCGCGCGCGCGCGTATATACATATTTATAGCTGAACAATTAAGTAGTGGGGGGAAAACAAGTGCAGTTTAACAATTCTTCCATCATTATAGTAATGACTTCGCAAACATTTGAAATTTAAAAAAATATATATATATATGAAAACCCTATAGCTGCATGAAAAACATCGCAACCCTTCAAGGCTATATGCATGAGAGAAACATCGCAATCCCTTTCTTGAAGGCAGAGAGAGATATGGCTGATATCGCTTGCTACTAGGGTGAGATTTACCCTATCGTCCGCCCTGGATCGGAATTCATCAGAGAGACATGGCTGATAACATCTGTGCTCTTGGCGTCAAATAGAGACACACCACAGTCCATAATTGTGTGGTGTTCTCACCACTAAGGGTTCAAAGAAGAATCCAACAGCACCCCTAAAGCAGCCAGCGAAAGGTAGTAGAATAAATAATACGAAAGTGGGGAGAGGTAAAAAGTTGCTGAAAACTAAAAGCATTATGCAAACAGTATAAAATGTAGGGGACAATCTTTGAGCCTATGCTTCAGGATCCACTTAAGGACGCAAGGGAGATTAAAAGATATGGAACAGTGTGTGTGTGTGTGTGTGTGTGTGTGTGTGTGTGTGTGTGTGTGTGTGTGTGTGTGTGTGTGTGTGTGTGTGTGTGTGTGTGTGTGTGAGTGTGTGTGAGTGTGAGAGAGAGAGAGAGAGAGAGAGAGAGAGTGTGTGTGTGTGTGTGTGTGTGTGTGTGTGTGTGTGTGTGTGTGTGTGTCACATTATGTGAGATTAGTAAGAAAAAAAAAGAGTCAAGTAGTTATCAAACAACTGTAACGAATACAGAGATGATAATATGAAATTGCCGTAGCATTATAAATAGAACCACAGAACCCCACTAGGTGTGACAAATGATGGGCATCGTGCTGGCGCTGACGCAGTGCCACAAAACTGACATGATTCTTTAAAATCCCACCCACTGACGGACATCTGTCTCTAAGAAACGAGGGAAATACGTCAAATGCCTGCAATGGAAAAGCATATGACCATGTGAAACTTCTTCCCCACAAGCACAGTTCACATTTTAATAAAGCCTTGTTTTAAAAGCACTGAATGTAAATGTATAAATCAAAGAGGCTACTGATCTGGTATTTTGTAACTTGCGACAATAATGAGATCTTAAAATGTTCACAAACGTTAGGCAATAGGTATCTGCATCAATAGTTAAAGTATGACCAGAATGTGTCTTTTCTTTCTGAGGTGTTTCTAGCTCTTATACTAGACCATGAGACCATTCCATTCCTTTTCCCTCGTTTTCTCCCTTGTCCATCAACTATTTCAACAAAAAAACGGATTCCGCCATATGAAGGCATCCAACAGAAGGAAATATTGCCAGCTTTGAAAAGGAGAAAGCGTGTGACTGATTTCAAAAAGCAGGTCTTGATTTACTTTAGAATTTCATTTATTCAAAGCATATCAAACTGACTTTGAATCGACACCTAAAAGTACCGATACAAACTGTGGGGAAAAGTCAAGTAAGTCAAGTAGACAGCCACGAGAAGTCATACGAATAATATTTACTTTGATGAAGGGGTGTAACTGTGTGCGGATTAGTCCATAGTCATATGCTACACCATGTCTGCCGAGCTGCAAAAAACCAGTTTATTAAATTTACAGCAAAATGGATCAAAAACGATGCATTTGGTTCGAGGATAAAAGGCAAAAACTAATTCATTTAATGGCTAATTTACATCGTTCAAAGCATGGCAAGTCGAGGAACTTACGGTTCCCGACTTGCCGTACTTTGAGCGATTTTTTTTTAGCATACCATATGTTATTAAATACCATAGATATTTCAAGGGGTTCAGAAACCCCGACTTGCCGTACTTTGAGCGATTTGTTTTAGCATACCATATGTTATTAAATACCATAGATATTTCAAGGGGTTCAGAAATCCAGTTTTCAAATTAGAGGACGGTGGAATGGCAGTTGATTCCTGAAGAGCTGCTGCAGTCCGCCTTGTCCTGCTGTCCCATAGTTAAGGGGCAGTTCGTTGAGAAGCAAAACTGGACTTTGTTGTCAGCAACTTCTAGGTCTACTGCTACTACCAGTGTTTCTTCTGTTTCTTTGGAATCCGTTGCACACTTCAGAGGCAAAACTGATCGCAGTTTCTCCACAAGATTTTGTTTGTTCTAGAGACTCTCTGATTGGCTGTTTTCAAGTCCTCTTACAAATTTCCTTGCTGAGATGCGTTCCATGGGTTTACTATGTGATGCTTAGTATGAATGCACTAGACATTAATGGGCGATGATCTAATTCTTGTTTTGATAGAGACTTCATGGGGAGGACCCAGAGAAGCACTGCCTTCACCTGCCCTTTGAGCAGTCCTGTACCACCCTTGGAGGCCTGCGCTGTGTTGACGATGGGTACAGGCACGCGCAGGACACTCCATTAAGATATCAAGGGACATAACTGCTCCTGAACAGAGATAAATCAGACTACAGGATGCAACTCATAACAGCCTTAAAGTAGCATCCCCATGGGTGTACCAGGCCGTGTTTCATGACTGCAGAGCCCACCGGCGAAAAACACCACCCTTCAGCTGTCGAGCACACACCACAGACCCAACCACCCCTGCCCACGGACAGATGAAGACAGTGCCACTCCAGACACAGCCAAGCTTTCGCCATACGGTCTTACGTGCCCTCAAGAGAGAATCCAAAGTTGTAGTCTTTCCCACTGTTTTGATAGAGACTTCATGTAACTGACTGTCCCGTCTTCTGCAACATAATATTTATGAAAATGGCTCGGCAGAGGCCGAAAATACTGCCTCATCTTCTTGTAGGAGCAGCCTGATATCCAGATAATGTGTTTTGTCAAGACCTGATGCAAGATCTCTTCATTGTTGCTTCATTTTAGTTATCATACGATTCCGTCACTGAAACCAGTTTGAGCTAAATTCTGGATTAACCTGGTCACATATTTTATTATTCAAAATATTATTTTTCCGCCAAATTTCCTCTGATCGCGGTGTTTTGTAAAGCGCTCCATATGAGCAGATTCCTTTTCATCATTTGTCTCGAGGTTGGAGGTCTCATCAATATCTACCCGTGGTGGCATTTGCACGTTTGTTTTCCCTTCATGCAATAGTCAAACTGATATGACTGCAGGAGTGTTGTATCACAGTAGAACTGTTTCCACCTGGCTGCCTGTGCCTCCTCAGCTGTTGTTTGACCTTCTGACTTGTTTAATTCACGAGGATGCTGTTGTCCTTTTCAGCCATATGATGTTTTTTTTTTCATCACTATTCTTTTCGGTTTATTTTGAAATCAGATTGGTTTTCTCATAGTGGTCACTGTTTGCCCTTTATTGTTATTCTCCATGACTCTAAACTGGGCGAAAGGAAACATTGTTGTCAGTGTTTGCTATTCACAGGCCAGTCAAAGATTTTCCGTTTTTTCTGTATCTACGTTATATTCAAATGTACAAAAGAAAAACTATACCTATTCATAGGCATTAAACTTCTAAAATGGATTGTGCATACAGAGACTGTTAAAGACGTCCAAATATTGAGATGCATTTGCACACCATCATGTGTAAAACAAACTTGAATTATTGGTATATTGGCTTAATGTAGTTTCTCTTTTAACGAGAGATAATAAAGTTTTCTGAATATCAGAGAGAGAGAGAGAGAGAGAGAGAGAGAGAGAGAGAGAGAGAGATTGAGGAGAGTCGAGGAAGCGGATGGGTAGAGAGATGTTATACTTATTACAATTTTGCATGTTTCTGTTACAGGTATCATCAAAGTTGGGTGTGGAGCGACCGACGTGTTGCTCACACAATACACCGGGAAAGATACATAGATACATAGTACATGATGAAAGATGTGTGCGATTTATGTTTGATTATGTCAGTTACATGTCGCCTAACCCCAAAACTACGTTTTCAGTTGCTGATTGTTTTACACATAGTACCCTGAACAAAATCATATGTGAAGTACCTACCCGTAACAGATTGCTTCCCGGCTCTTCAATGAAAACTCAAATCCAAATCCTCAATGTTCAAACGACACTGCCGAATCGACAGTATGTCAAATGTCCAGCCAATCATTTAACTCATAACTTCCTGGCGTGTGACCTCACAAGTTCTTGCTGGGCCTATGAACGAAATACTGTCGTACTGTGTGATTCTCCAGGAACACCACTTCCGCCTTCTTTCATTTGTACCAATCAAATGGACCGTGTGCCTTACAGTTGTGTGTGTGACCACCGTAAGGATTGTCCAGACGGAAGTGACGAAACGTTTTGTCGTTTTGCACCGTGTCGGAAATTTGAGGAATTTGAATGCCGAAATCACCAGGTGATGACCAAAGAATGTGTTTGTCTTATTGTGGCAATAGGTAATTTTTCAAGAAAAAGGGAAGAGGGCGTTCATATGCAAAAGAAATGCTTTTTGACTGTCTTTGACTGTCTGTCTGCCTGTCCGTCAGTCTGTCTGTCTGTCAATTTGTCTGTTTGTCTGTATCTCTATTGAAATATTATGAAGTGATACCAAAACACACAAACATGAATGACATTTTTACACTAAAATAGATCAATTGTCTTAGTTACTAAAATCATCCTGGTACACCATCATATGTGTGTGTGTGTGTGTGTGTGTGTGTGTGTGTGTGTGTGTGTGTGTGCGCACACACACACACACACACGCGCGCGCGCGCGCGCGCGCACACACACACACACACACACACACACACACACACACAGAGAAGCATATAATGTGTATATATATATGTATGTATATATATGTATATATATATATAATATATATGTATCATAAACTGAGAGAGAGAGAGAGAGAGAGAGAGAGAGAGAGAGAGAGAGAGAGAGATGCAAAAATATAAGGAAATAAAGCAACTGCAAAAATGCGCTTTCAATAGGATGATAATACACATCAAATACGACAAAAATATTCAGTTAATAAAACTGAAAATGGACGTAAGGTGTTCTTCTTGTAGAGGTATACATACTGATTTTAATTAAAGATGACTTTATTATTGTTATGAATACTAATATAGCGCCTATCACCAGGTAGAGGCCCAGCTCTAAGCGCTTTACAATGTACATTCTGTTTACACAACGGGCTGCCTGTCTGGGTAGTGCCGACTAAAGAGCTACCAGATGGCGCTTCATTCAGTCGTTTCCGGTGTCATCCACTTAATATTGTTCAAGATCGTTCACTCAATTTTGTTACTTCCTTCATTCTTTCCATTTCTCACGCAGGGTGCATGTTATGTGTAACGTGTCTTCCATACCAACGGCCAAACTGGCCTTCTCTTCCGAAAGCTAGTGATAGGATTTTACGTGTGTGTGCAAGATGTTATGCGTGCTTTCACACACGGAACCTCGGTTTATAGTCTCATTCGAAGGACTTGAATCAAAAGGGTTTGCACTTAGATAATATCAAAATGGAGAAAGCCAGTGTACACAGGAAGTCCAGAAATCGACTCGGTGGAACCTTTTTTCAAACCTGAAACCGTTTAGTTACAAATAGAGTAAATTTGGAAAGGATGTGTTTCTGGCTTACATGGTTTTTACCCCGAGTGTGTGTACCGGGCGTGCTTGCAGAACCACGGTTTTATAATGACAAGCTCAAAATAGTTAATAATGCATTCCACTTTTAAAAGTAGATGCAAAATGACTTTTTCTTAGTATATAAGATGTGGCTGGATATAGGTTTTTGTTTTCTAAGCCAAAACGAACTTGTGTGATATATACTACGTGCATGAATTATTTAGAGAATAAGGGGTTGCATTCAATCTGTTCAAATTTGTTTAGCTTTGAATGATACAAAAAAAAATCGGAACAATAAGATAAAGAGAAAATTGCAAGTGTTAAAAGAAGGCCAAAGAATAGAATTATCATGTTGTTGGAACCCAGTCACTACATATACTAATATTTATGTGGCATGAGTAGATTTGTTTTGCAGGGGATATAAAGGAGAAGTAATGTAAAAGTAACTCCGATCCAAAAAGAGTTATAGTACATCAATTAACAGCAAAGGAATTACAAACAGTGACTTGCGCACCATTTATGAGAAATGACAACTTTATTTGCAGATTTGCTAGCATTCCCAACGCTTTTGTAGCCACCTGGAGATAATTTGAAAAAATGATAGGTAAAGTTTGCAATTAAACATTGCCGTACTTTCAAATGACAATCGGACGAAAAACAGACAACACATTTGACCAGGTTATTTCAGTCGCCAAATAGTAATTTGAAAATGCAGAATAAAATGGAACCAAATCCAACATTTACACAAATAGAAAACAAAGATTAAAGAGTCCTAGAACTTTTAAAAAGTTTTTATTTGATTACATTTCGCACGACTTGTACAATACAATGTGTGTATACAAGTAAATATGTAGTGAATATGAATATGAATGTTCCCTGCGTCATTTCATATTCACTTTCGTTTCAAATAAATCGAGGTTATTTGTATTGGTTTCTGTTCGCCTTTGTGTCTGTTTGACTTTATTTAAGCTTAAAAAGGCTGTGCCACTCTTGAATACAAGTTACTTTATATTTATTCATTTCTCCAGTTCTCGTTGCCGTGTAGATGTGTTCAGTATGGGGTATATGGCAAGCTTGGAGCATCCTTTTGGGGGGATGTTTCCTTGTTTGTTCTGTGTGCTCTGTGCCGTCATGTCTGCTAGACGATTCGGTGTCGCAAGCAGCATTCCTCTGGAGAACAGAATGTATTTTCTTGTGGGAGTAAGAGTTACCATACTTGTTTACGGTTTACTACTTACTGTTCCCTGCCTCACTTCATATTTACTTTCGTAATCAAAAGATAAACTGTATAAATGAATACCAATCATTTCTGTCAAAAAAAAAAGCGTTAGAAATTCATGGGGAAGTATGCCTGATATAGGATTATCATTTTCTATCCAGCTCCTTGAAATGATGGCACATAACACTGACTCTGGGCAGGCGTGAGCTGTGTGTAATTTTCAACCATAAAAGCAGTAACCATTGTCTCTGCTGTCTTCTAGTGTGTAGGGGTTGACAAGAGGTGTGACCGAGCCATTCATTGTGCTGACAAGTCAGATGAAGAACGCTGTGAGTATAGACGAATCTCAGGAATCAATATGAAGTATTTGAGGCTCAGCATTCTGGGTTCACGTGTACACATCACCATGAGTCCTTCAGGCTTTCTCAGCGCCTCCACTACGAACTCCACTTTCTCCTGTCCTCATACACACTTCTGGTGCCAAGGTGGGTTGGCTGTATTCAGGTGCTACATTATGTGGAAGAATATAATAAATGCAAGATGAATTAGCAAAACCGGTTATGTATAGCAATTACTCGTTTACAAACAAATATTTTCTCCTTTCTCAGAATAATGTCTCCATGCCCATTAATTTTGACACCCATTTGTGTCATAGAGCAACAATAATAATCGCAAAATGTGAAGAGTAATAGGTTCTTGCCAATCACAGTATATGAATTCGAAATGTTTCCCTGTTCGAGCTTGCTTCCAACAATCAGTCATTGCGTCATCATTGACAAAAAATTCATTTTGCTTATATGTCATCTGTGATAGATTTCAACGACTGCTTCACTATCTTGTTTGTCACGAACATGCAAAAACTTTGAAATGTTTCCCGTTAAACCGTGAGAATGGAGGAAGATTTCATAACATTGCACTAAATGGAAGTGAGAACGTGTCGTTTTACACAGAGAAACTATATTGTGTTTGTGTGTTTCTGCGTTTTTGATACCAGTGATGTGTTCAGCAGTAATCTACAATCGTTGATTAATAAATCAGTTTATTTGTTATGGACATACAAGACGCCTCCTTCAATTTAATTCATGAAGTGTTTAACTCGAATTGTATGTCAGCTTCCTAATAACATAGAAGCACTTATTTTATGATATCAGATAACACAGCCTGTCTGCCAGTCTATCTACGCTGTAACGGGGTGGCGGATTGCCCAGGAAGTGAGGATGAGGAAGGGTGTGACAGCTACACCTGTCCCGGGTACTATCGTTGTCGTGGTCTTGCTGCCTGTCTTCCTGTCACTCTTCTATGTGATGGACTGTACCAGTGTCCACAGTGGGATGACGAGCTCTTGTGTGGATTCACCTGTCCTCACCAATGTACTTGTTATGGCAATGCTTTCTTCTGTCATGACAAATTTCTGGCTGGGAATTTCCTTCAGTTACGTTTTTTCTTGATGGCCATGGCTCCAACCTTACGACTGCTGATCTTGTGAACAACACAATGCTGGTGTACCTTAGTCTGATTCACTGTAACCTGTCCTATGTCAGTACTATGAGTCTACCTAATCTACTTCTCTTAGATTTAAGCAACAATCTCATCAAACATATGACCAATGATGACATAAGGGGTCTGCTAAACCTGCGAATGCTTGTCTTAGCCTCAAACCCAATACATCTTCATTTTATCACCAGCAATAACAGAAAGGCAGCACTCAGTAATGTGAAAACACTGGATCTGTCCAACACAAACAGAGAAGTCTTCAGCACTGAGGCCCTAACCTATTTTTTCTGCTCTGACCACCTTGAATCTTTCAAACAGTGGCATAAAAAGAATTCTTGGAGAGGGATTCCAGTCCTTGGCACAACTCAGGGAGCTGGACCTTCGTGGTTGTCCTATGATCCAGTTCCCTCGGGAGTTGTTCCAGGGACTAGAAATTCTACAGGAAGTTCACGGCTGACAACTACAAACTCTGTTGTCCAGCCATGTTGCCCAAAGGCTTCAACACTGCACACTGCAGTGCACCAGAGGATGAAGTGTCGTCCTGTGAGACTTTATTGAGGTCATCAGTTTACCGTGTGTTTCTGTCTCTCTTTTGCTGTCTTCACACTGCTTGGAAACCTGATCAGTGTCATATATACAGAATATGCATGAACAATACGACAAATAAAACCAGTTTTGGTATCTTTGTAACTAATCTCTGTGTGAGTGACTTTCTGATGGGAATTTACCTGGCTATTATTGGCATTGCAGATCATACTTTTAAGGGCAGCTACCTATGGAAAGATTTGATATGGACTACAAGTATAGGCTGCAGGTCTGCTGGCTTTTTGTCCATGTTGTCTAGTGAAACATCTGTGTCGTTCATCGGTTTAATCACTTTGGATCGTTTCATTGTCATCCGTTTTCCCCTTCACAAATCGTCGATTCAGACCACGATCAGCCCAAATGGCTTCTGCAATGGTGTGGGTGACAGGGTTTCTTCTTGCTGCTGTACCTCTGTTTCCTTCCATGTCTCACTGGACCTTTTATAGCCAAACGGGTATATGCATTCCTTTGCCTATAACCCGGAGATCTTTTCCGGGTCAGAACTATTCTTTTGGCGTCATGATTGTTTTCAATTTTGCTGTTTTTTGATGATTGGTTCAGGCCAAGTACTTATTTATAAATCTATTACGGAATCAAGAATTCCTAGTCATGACACAACGACTTCGAAAGATGTGACCGTCGCTCGTCGATTACTGGCAGTGGTAATGTCAGATTTTATGTGCTGGTTTCCCATCGGTTTATTTGGTCTTTCTGGCTGCCAATGACATTCCAGTCCCTGGAGAAGTGAACGTTGCCTTTGCTATTTTCGTGCTGCCCATCAACTCGGCATTGAACCCCTTTCTCTACACCATTAATACACTGATGGAGAAGTCACAACGACTTCGTGAGGAGAAGCTGCAACAACAACTCTTGGCAGAATATGATGAAGATGATACAAAAAACTAATATCGTTTAAAACATTTTGAAGCTGTATGTGAGCTCTTTTTTCTCAAATCTGCATGGAGCTACTGAGGAGTGAACAAAAAGCATATTACATTTAGAAAATGAATTTCAGCAAAGCATAGCCCTTTTCTTAGCAGAACAGGTATATAATGGCTAGGTTATTGATAGCAACAAAATGAATAACTGTTAGAAAAAAAATGTAAAAACAATGCTCTGGAAAATCGTTCTCTTTGGCTTTCCTCCAAACTCCAAACCTTTTTGATGTGACCTTAATATTCATATCAGCCAGATCAGTGCTCGTTTTCCATAGTATTCTGCGAACATATTCTGAAAAATCTGAAAGAAGGAAATGATTTCTTTTTGCATTAAAAAAACTGAGTAAATCAGTAACGTACAATTCTACACATTCTCACATTGTAGCCAAATGACCCATCTCCATCATGCAAAATTGGTGAGCAGTCCGTGTTTCAAGTTTAGCTTGTTATATTTCAGGGAAAAACAGTCTTAATAAAACATATGGCGTTAGGTGTACTGGATGTTTAAACGGCAGTGCAAATATGAAGCAATTCTCCATACTTAATTCGGAAATCGCGCCTTATCCACACCCCCAGCCCCCTCAAGTTAATGTAACGGAATATAAATAATTGAGAACTTTATTTCAAGAAGATTTTAAAGTATCACTGTACAAGATTTTGTAACATGTGTCTGCAAGCAAGACTATGTACAATGTATAAAAAAACATAGAATTATCTCGCTGGATAAAATTTCGTGTGTGTGCATACGCTTTTTGTTTCTTCTCTTAGCATGGACGGACGCATGTTTGTATGTGTGTGTGTGTACGTACGTGTGTGTGTGTGTGTGTTAACATATCTTGTACTTGACAGCACACCATTTAGTTTTACTTGTAGCGTTCTCCCAGATAAAAAAACGATTGTAAAAACATGTGGAAACGACCTTTAATCCCAATTTCATGAGCCTTGGACAATAATTTAAAATGCCAAAACGGAATCGTACGCTCTATGAATATCAAAAAACGTGGCTAAAGTGGAGTGTCGCTTAGCCAAGGCTTTTTTGACGTGTGAAGCTAAAAGACTAACATGATCAGTGACACCCCTCCCTTTTCTGAAACCAGCTTGAAAGATTGGCAAAATCCCCATTCTTTTCATTATTCCCTCAAAAAAAGTTTTCCAATGTGAGGAGTCAAAAGAAATGGGTCGAAAATTAGAAGGTTTTCTTTTTGATTTTCCTTGTTTATGGATAGGTACAACTGTTGCTTTCTTCCAAGCCATTGGCAGCTTTCCGGATTTCCAGCATAATTGGAAAAACTCTAATAATTTTTTCAAAAAACATTGTGGAAAATGCTTTATCATGTTGTAAGAAATGGGATCAAATCCTGTAGCAATTTTACCAGATTTTAAACGGTGAAGTGATGGAAAAACTCTAATATTATTTTCAAAAAAACATTGTGGAAAATGCTTAATCATGTTGTAAGAAATGGGATCAAATCCTGTAGCAATTTTACCAGATTTTAAACGGTGAAGTGAGTACAGAAGCTCCTCCATTGTTAGATTTTTATTAATATATAACGTGTTGTCATTGTCATGTGGTTCAATGTTTCTCCCTTCGTTTTCAATAGTTCTTCTTCGTTCTTGCTCTTCTTTAGGCAGATGTTAACATGGGTGTCCCTCAAGGAAGTGTAATTTCTCCAATCCTCTTCTCATTGATGCTTTATGATCTTAAGCAGATTGACACAAAAGGGGGCAACTTTAGCTGCTTATGCAGATGATATTGCAATGTGGAAAAATGTAGATTGTAATTTTACAAAAAACAAAATCAAGCGTAATAAAATTGTTGAACAGTTTCAGTTTGCGGTCAGTAAAAACTTGTTAATTTTGAATTCAAACGGTTTTAACCTATCAACGGACAAATCGGTTTTTATAATATTTACAAAGAAAAATATCGATTTTGAAGGTAGGGATGCTGTAAAAGTAAAAATAGGTGATTCTTTCATTTTCCCAAGTAAGCAAGTAAAATTTCTAGGCGTTATTTTTCACTATAAAACTATTCTGGTGTAAACATATAAATCATCTCGTGGAAAAGGCAAGAAAGAAAATTGCGTTACTGCGTGTCCTAACTGGAATCCCTCTAATAAATCATGGATCCAATCTTATCCATGTCGCCTTAGGGACAGTTCGTTCGATTGTAAGTTATGGTCAAGAAGTATTTTTTACTGCACCAAAGACAGAGTTACATAAGTTAACTAGTATTGATTCCTTAGCATTAAAAATTGCTCTGGGGCTTCCAAGATGGGCATCAATTGATATGACGTACAGAGAGGCAGGAGTTTTGCCTTTAAATGAACACAGGATGCTCTGTGCTTGTAACTACTCAGCACGAGCAAGAACAGTGCCTAACTCAGTTACCTCTGAACTTGATGAAAGCACCTACGTTTCTAGAGAGATACGGAATAAAAGGGCATATACGTCATTGTTTGATTATGTGTCTCCTCTTTTACATGCATGCGACTTTTCGTTTGAAAACATTGTTAAAATAACCAAATACCCTTCCCCCCCTTGGTTCATGAAACAAGCAGATATTTTCTATCCTATGGTATATATTACTAAAATGAGAATCCACTTTTGCTTGCTTCTCTTGTTAAAGAATTGATTTACACACTGAATATGAATCTTATCTGCATATTTTCACTGATGGTTCAGTTTCGTGTACTTCTGAGGTTGGTGCTGCTTTCGTGATACCTTCCCTTAACATTGAAAAAAAATTTCATATCACCAAAGGTGTTTCTATTTTCACTGCCGAGTTATTTGCTTTATGAAAGCTATTGATTTCATTCTTGATATGCAAGTCTTACCAGAAAGAATACTGATTTTGTCAGATTCCAAGTCTGCTTTAACGGCTTTACACCGTCAAAATACATCGAGTCGACCTGATCTCATCAGTGAAATTTTATTTTCAATTTACCTGTTAATGAAGCGAGGTTCTAAAATAACATTATTATGGGTACCCGGTCACTGCAATCTTCGAGGGAATGAACTGGCTGATACCTGTGCAAAAGAGGCTTCAATGTGCAAATCGAATACAGTTTTATGTGATATTCCTTATTCGCTTCTTGAAATAAACAATATGCTGACAAAAGCACTCTGGGACCAGAGAAGAACACAGTACCTTGAAGTTGCCATTCAGAAGAACAGATGGGATCTTACTGCCCCCAACAGTCATTGTATAAGTCCGCCAGGTTCCATTCCGAATCGAAATTTATTGCACAGAATACGGGTGGATGGTGGTTAGGCAGGTTTTTTAAAACCATCTCCTTTGTGTGTCTGTGGTCAAAACCTTAATGTATCTCATTTTTTACTTGAATGTTCCATAACAAAAGCGTATTTTCAATGTCTTCATGATAAAATTTTGTCTAAAAATCTACCTTTAACATTGCATAGTGTGTTTTGTCCCAACCCAGAAAATGGGTGGAATCTAGTCAATTTGGCTGTAAATCTGATCAAGTCTCATCCACTGGCAGATATTTCTAACGGATTTCTTTTTTGTTTGTTTCTTTTTTGGTTTAGTGGTCTGATGTACACGTAGAGCAAAGAATTTGTTACATGACATAGCTGTCCGACTCTCACGTGTACTAGGTCGCATTATTCCATTTACGAAACTTTGGCATAGGCTGTGCGCGCTAGAGAGAGAGAGAGAGAGAGAGAGAGAGAGAGAGAGAGAGAGAGAGAGAGAGAGAGAGAGAGAGAGAGAGTTTGGCATGTTTATAGGTGAGTGCATGTTTCTGCGTACGTCTACATCTTTTATGTGTGGATAAGTTTTTGAGTATGTGCAGGGGAGGGGCGGTTTGTGTGTGTGTGTGTGTGTGTGTGTGTGTGTGTGTGTGTGTGTGTGTGTGTGTGTGTGTGTGTGTGTGTGTGTGTGTGTGTGTGTGTGTGTGTGCGAGAGAGAGAGAGAGAGAGAGAGAGAGAGAGAGAGAGAGAGAGAGTTTGTCAATGAGTGAATATATGTGCGTGCTCGCATACACGTGAGTAGGGAGAACGTGGACCGTGATTTGTGCGTGAGTGTGTGTGTGTGTGTGTGTGTGTGTGTGTGTGTGTGTGTGTGTGTGTGTGTTTAGGGGGCGGTTTTTTTTAAATTTTTTTTTTATTGGTGTTCCTCTGAGAGAGAGAGAGAGAGAGAGAGAGAGAGAGAGAGAGAGAGAGAGAGAGAGAGAGAGAGAGATTTTCAGTTTCAGTACAGTAAGATGTAATTTGGTTTATTGTTGCAATTTCTGATTTTATTATTCCACGTACAAATGTTAAAATGTTTCCCTGCTAATTTTTCCTTTATGTTTTTTATGTCTTTCAGATGTTATTTGTATCATTTCCGTTTTCTCATTAAATTATTTAGGTTTTATCCTTTTAAAATGTCAGTACAACACTATGTTAATCTGACAGTAAATGGTTTCAGTCAGTCAGTCAGTGTGTGTGTGTGTGTGTGTGTGTGTGTGTGTGTGTGTGTGTGTGTGTGTGTGTGTGTGTGTGCATGTGGGTATGCATGTATGTATGAATGTATGTACATAATGTGTATGTATGTATGATGTTGATGAAGTTTTGTTATACATCATATTGCTTTTGAAGATGCTTCTATATCAGCACGTTGACGTTAAAGATACGTTGGAATATGCTCGTTTCCGGCCCGTTTCTTGTTACTTTGACAACAGCCTCCCCCAACGATACCAACGCCGTACAAAGTTTAGACAACGCTATTCTCCTGAATATCAATCCTGGACGCTTCTTCAGAGCTAACGTGGGAGTACGCCAAGGCCATGCTCTAACTCTCTTCAGCATCTTCACAGAGAAAATAATGCAGAAAGCTCTTCTCAAATTTAACAAAAATTGCCACCATATTAGATAGAGGAGTGCCACATTGTAACCTTCGTATCGCATGACGTCGATCTGTAGGAAGGCGAAGCATGACTCAAATATATCAATCACCAGACTGGCAGAATTTTAAAAAATATGTACACTGGAATTCAGTCAGGGTAAACCAGAACAGCTGTCAGTATGAAGCTGAACGGAGAGGGGCTACGAGAAAAGGAAGCACCTCCAGATTCCGGGGCTCAGTCCGAGCATTGACGACGGCTTAGCAAAGGAAGTCGAGGTGAGACTCATCCTCGCTATATCTGCCACAAGATGAACTGTCTCCTGGGCAGCCAGCTCTGCCACCTTTCCAGTGAAGCTAAATGTAGCGGTGTCTGTTCTCCTTTGTGATTGCCTGTTGTAGACCAGTCTGGTCATAGGCAACGAAAGGAATAGACGGGTTGTCTCTACCCTTTGCGTATGACTAAGACTAGAGGGGATTAGAGAATGCTGATTGCCCAAACGCACGACAAGGCAGCCCTCTCAATGTGCTGTCATGGGGTGATACAAACATGTCCAGTTATATGTTCAATGCCGTTGAAAACTTTGCATGAATCTTATCGAATCAGAAACGAACACAGACTTACTGCGTGTGGTATACCATCCAAAAAGGAGTATGTTTAAGGGCCAAGTGGAATATGTCTTAAAAAGGCTAAGCTGTCTTAAGCTTTCGTTACATACCTGACAGCCTCCATATCCTTCTACCCAAACAGTCAGTAATTCGTTTTTGAAAGTGTCAAATTTGAATACAGTCAAAGATAAATGGATAATTTGCTTGCACTTCTTTATCTAAATCAACGTTAACAATTACTCCAGAGATGCAGGTGAAACAAGGATTTATGGACACTGGATTTAAAACACTTACGTAAGCATAAAACGACCCGTTTTAAATGTATCTGTGATCATGCAAATGTCATTGAAACTAATGCCTTTCTCTTTGCTTATTGTGAAATGAAAGTTCTGTTTCCCTTGCGAAAAAATTTCCTGTTGAAACTTACTCTTCAGCCTACACTTTAAGACAACCAAATCACTAAAATATATCAAATTGAGAGATGTGTTGCACATATAAATGCATAAAAAGCACTCATGCAGAGACTTCTTGTGGTTCACCTTTACTGGATGTGGTTTTCCAGGTCACATTCAACATGGCAGGCTTGATAGGGTCGATCTTCGTCTTCACGTCTTGTTGAAGCGTTGGTGCGCCCCCACTTTTGTTGAGAAGAAGTGTCTGAGTTGTTTAAGCAATCTGCGGTATGAGCAATATTGAAGAGTGTTGCTGTCACCTCGATGTGGTTGTCAATGTCCATTCATACTAGATGCAGTCAAAAGCTGTCTATAATTCGATAGGTAGCTGTAGAGATCATGTCGGTGTTGAAGGCGCTTCTCTGTCGGCAGTCTCCTATTTTAACGTGGTACAGATAGGTTTGCCTCCAGCTTCACTCTGGTCAGTTCTTCCACAAGAATTTTTTTTGTCTTTTTTTTTTTTGAGTCTGTCCAGGGATACCTTCATTAGCACATCTGTACTGAGACTGCTAATCACTCTACGCCTTTAAGTGGAGTTGATGGTCGTAACTGCGAACCACACAGCGTCTGATTTTTTTTTTTTCGGCTTGAAAACTCTCTCTGTTCCTTTAAAAGATATGTCGAAACCTGGTTAAGTTTAGGGATTAAGGCGACAGAAGGATAGTGATGTGCCCCGTCTTTCATAATGCCATGTCCTAAACACCCTGAATCTTGATAGTTGACTGTCCCTAGGCCAGTGTGTGATGGGAACCTTAACATTCTTTTAATCACGTTGGTGTCTTGCACTTTTAGCAAAGTTGCAAGGTTGGTCCTTGGACAGCGATATCATTATGGATTGCGTACATTCTTTGCAACAGTTTTGTGTATTTCATTTTCAGAGAAATATATTTCAATATTTCGACGATTTATTGCTCTCTGTGTTTCAGTTAATCGCTAATGCATTATTCATGCCTCGTGACTTGTTTCCCTTAGATGTGTGTACAGCGACAGTTTCTTCCACTTCTTCCAGAGCCTAACAAGATTCATTGATGTCCCCGAGCACAATACTATCATAATAAAGAAATTACATGTGATTACTTAGATGTATGCAATAGGAAGTGAAAGCATTTCCATGACTTTGTTTCAGTGTTGACGAGAATGACTAGTCGACTGTGAGCATTTGGTGTTCAGCGTGGACGTGAATGCGAGTACCATTGTTGCGTGGATGGAATAGACTTTACATAGGTGGTCAGTGTGCGGCCCGTGTATATGAAGAGCTGAATCAATTAAGATTTAGATTTGTCAACGATCAGGACTACTACTGCTACCACTACCACCACTATTACTGCTACTACTACTACTGCTGCTACTACTACTACTAGTAGCAGCAGCATCAGTAGTGGTAGCAGTAGTGTTAGTGGTGGTGGTCATGGGCAAGAATATCAGAGTACGTCACTCAGATTGCAGTTGACCTTAAGCGTCTGTAATGATTCAGAAATCATGATCCAAACAACAGCAGCAACAGTAGCAGCAGAGTGGTTTTCCAGCACAAGACGTATTGGGTGTGTAAAAAGGAGCCGCGAATGTCAGTCTTGGCTACCTTTGAAGCTTTTCCTCCGTTGTAGTTCCAGAATAGTAGGCTGTACGAGTACTGTCAGACTCTGGAGAATCAGGAATATCTACAGATCTTTGATCTACGTCACATGCAGCAGGATAGACGTGTTCGTACCATTCCGATCTTTGAATTTTGGCATCCAAGATTTCATTCAGACTTTGGATCGTTCATCTTACCCTTTGCTGTGGTTTTGGACAAAACGTTTTTGTGAGACAATCGCCTTTGCCAGACAAGTGTACAGCGTTTGATCATTTCGAGGATTTAACCCTTTCAGCATATCTTAAATAAATGTCAGCGAACCACTGTCACCGATCAGAGCTAAGTGCATTTTCGTTATTTTTTTCGTTTTGGTTTCATCTGAGGAAGACCTAAGAGGTCGAAACGCGTTGTGTTTTGTCTTGTGACTCGTTTGTCCACATTTCTCTGGGCGGTTCGCTGACATTTATTTAAGAGATTTGTTTAGATTTCCGCCTGCAGTCGTTTCACTTTGCAACTAGATCCTTTCAGCATATTCATTGTCTTCATATTTGCCGTAGTCATCGTCATTATGCTGTTTTGACTCTTTTACGGACTGTTCTTTTCTGTCCCATATTCCGTGCCTTCTTAGTATCCTCACACCATTTATTCTGACTCCATAGTCACAGCCGTATTAAAATTCACCACGTCATTTTTTTGGTGTTATTCAGGGAACTCTCAGACCTAAATTGTCTGAAGTGCTGCTCTGTGCCTGGGGAGGTGTTCAGTTGTTAACTTATGCATTCAGGACGCCGCCTGATCGATCCTACTGATGGTAATAATTGGTTCTTCTTGGACAAAAAAGAATTAAGCGAGTCTCCTTTAAAGTTAAAGATCATTATCACATGACCTCCGATCCTTATCTCCCCGCCCACCCTGCCCTCAAACAAACCTTCTTCCCCCCCCCCCCCCCCCCCCCCAATGGCCCATGAACATCAAACATTTGGACTCGTCCTAATCACAGAAAATCATCAGAAGGGAAGAAGGGAAAATGTAAACTGAGGGCACTGCATGAGGGGGACATAAGCTGCCACAGAATTCTAGATATCTTACAAGTGTGGAGGGTAATAGAGTGAGGGCGATAACGTTTACACTGTGGGTTTTCATCTTGGTCTGGAAACATGACATGGCTGTTGTCTGCACTTCCTTCCTCACACACCACACCATCCTCCATAGGTCAGAAACATCACTCGAGGTCATCAGAAAGAAGAGCTGCACCCTCAGAGACAAGTCCGGTAAATGAACAAAACTCGACTTCCTGGTCCTAGTTTTCCATTTCAGTCTATTGTGTATTCAAGAACTCGGAATAAGAGACCCTTGTTTTCAAGGAGGTCAGAACCAGCTACCGTGCTGCAGCAGTCTGTATTGCTAAACACTGCACTACGGCAGCTGGTGAAACCTCTTCTTTTCCTTTGTCCTGAAGAGCATGACACTAATCAACACATAATTCTGGAAATTTATCCTGACTGGCTTTGATAGAAATGTTACTGCTATATCTTTAAGAAACGTTGTATTCAGAGAAAAACACACTATAATCCTTGTAGCTGATATGGTGTAGACTCCCGTCAGAGAAACTAGTTTTATCTTATTTTTCTCGTAACTCTGCAGTTTTCGTCGGGAGAAAAAATTTGCTGGGGCATGGTGGGCAGTTTATCGAATCGCTTCTTAAGTCACAAGTAACTGGCCCGTTCTTGGCAACTTCAAATGACGTGACATCTCATGAAATCTCATAACCTGAGCACGTGTAAAAGGCAGAATATGGTGTTTCCCTGTTTGTCACGTGTACATAGTTTTTGCCTGTGGCTATCTTATCAATCTCATGCTGCAAATGGTCTGATGAGGCTGGATAAGAAGTCAGATCTACTGGGTGGTTGGGATTTCGCAAACCAAGCACAAAGTTCAAATCGGGTTTGTCAGCCGTAAGCCTGTGCAACAATCTGCCTACGTTAGTTCGTTACAGGCTCGACACCACCCGAGAGAGTTGGTAGCATGTAGTACATGCATAGTGGCACAGTGGCAAGACGTGTGTGGAGCATATAGGATACTCTCTTTCTTTCCTCGACTAGCCGTTGCGATGAGTCTCCCGAAATCAAAATATTACGTTGTAGAAGGTGTATATTACACTGCGCGTGCGCGCGCACGTATGTACATGTGTGTGTGTGTGTGTGTGTGTGTGTGTGTGTGTGTGTGTGTGTGTAAAGAAGCTGTTAAATGTTGTAAAGAAATATTCTAATCATGACAGCTTGAAATACTTCATACTAATGAACGTTCTTTTCCTCATTTTTCTCATCCTGTATAATCATATTAGACCAACGTGTTCACGTTGCTGTGTATTGAGGTTAAGATTCTTGTTAATAAGTGCTGTTAGTAATGGTACATTTGTTGAAAATAAAATGATGGGCATTTAAATTATGTTTGGATAGGGAAGAAAAACAAAATCATACATGTGCAGGAATGGTAATTTGTCGCATCGTTTTCTTAGATAAAATAAATGACAGAAGGAAAGGAGTTGGGTAAAAAGGGAATATGTATGTCTGTCTGTGAACATCTGCACCTACACACACACGCGCGCGCGCGCGCGCGCGCGCGCGCACACACACACACACACACACACACACACAGAGAGAGAGAGAGAGAGAGAGAGAGAGAGAGAAGAGAGAGATTATATTAGAAAAATTCTTGGTTCAGGTGCATTTAGGTGCCGTAGAAGAAGTAGAACAAGCATCAAGACTTGTAAAATTATATCTTTGAAACTCAGAATGGGCACGACAAGTAATACTGCTGTGGTATCCGCCTAGTGAGAAAAACTGCTGTAGTATCCGCCTTGTGAGAAATAACTGCTGTTGTATTCGCCGTGTGAGAAATAACTGCTGTAGTATCCGCCGTGTGAGAAAAATAACGGCTGTAGTATCCGCCGTGTGAGAAATAACGTGTAGTATCCGCCGTGTGAGAAATAACGGCTGTAGTATCCGCCTTAAGAGAAATAACGGCTGTAGTATCCGCCTTGTGAGAAATAACGGCTGTAGTATCCGCCTTGTAAGAAATAACGGCTGTAGTATCCGCCTTGCGAGTAATACTGCTGTAGTGCGCACGTTGTTAGCTTTATTGCTCTTCCAAAGACGAGGTCAGCGGGTTTAGTAAGTGACAGCTGTTTTGCGCTGTTCATTAAGGTCACATTAAGCTTACTCCGGCTTCCTGGCGACCAGTCAAACAGTATCGAAGGTCCGGGGGGTTAAGGTAACAGAAGAAGGAAGTCAGGCTTCAGGTTGGCGGTCTCCCTTGGCCAAACTGGCTGATAAGGCTGGAGGCTGACACACCAGCCCTCAGTGTACCAGTGCTCACAAACCAGCACGATTTTCCAGGGTAACCCGAAATACATCCACGTGACCTGACTTGATTAAGATCGGGCTATTACCTGCAGCATTCGTTTGTAAAAGTAACCCTTTACTGCAGTGCCTTATTAGTACTGAAAGAGAGTAGTTGACAGTGCGAGGGTGTTTTTTTTTCCATTTTTTTTTTTTTACAGTTTGCTGCTGTTTGCGTAAATGAACTTGTCCGTGTGCTGGTTTGGGGTTGTTTCATGTGACTGCTCATAAAACTGGGAAGTGGGGGTGCGGTGAGGTTAGTCCAACTTAGAAACCATGACAGGCATTGAAAATCAAGAGCTTGAGACCCTTTAGACTGATCATTAGAAAAAAAAATATATATAAAGAAACATTCCGCTGATGACATCATTCTTCTGGAACAGCGTGAAGCAAGAGAAAACATAGCGGAAAGAACTCAGTGCAAGTTGAATGGAAAATCAACTAGAATAAACGAATCAAAGCTGCTTGCAGCTGTAAACATCACTTTAAGTAGGCAGGGGAGGACAGCTTCACGTACATGAATGGTATATGAGCAAGAATACGAGAGGAGGTTCCACCTCCACCTCCAGCACTAAACGGACCCTTGAAAACCACATCTATCAGAGTCCCGTAAATCACTGCAAATGTCTTCACGGGTACTTGCATGTTTTAGAAGTGCCGTCGGGTGTATCAGACCAGTTCTTTGTTTATTACCTTCGAACGCAGAGGCAGCGCATGGAACGAAAATACTCGTTACACTTTCTGATAATATTTGTTATATATTGTTTCTCGTCATTTTGGAGATTCTGGTGGTGCCAGACAGACACACTGCAGCAGTTGCAGTGGCGAGAGATGTAGTAGCAGCGAAAACAGCAGCAGCAGCAGCAGCACCTCCTTTACCACTCTCATCATCACCTCCACCACCACTACCACTGCTGCATCACAGCTGTTATTACCCCCTCCCCCCTCCCCTCTCTCTCTCATGTATATAAGGGGTATATGAAAGAATATTCATTGCATGTAGAGGAGATCAATAAAATGCAACATCATCATTTGACTGAGTGGATAGTCGAATCAGTCTTACAATATCTGTTTGTCTTTTTCTTTCTAACCTTACTGTATTACTCCCATGCGCGAGGACAATATGGAGATGTTATGTAATTTGACACTCACTGGGAATAAATGGGTACTATTTGTTTGCAAGGAAAGGAAGAAGTAAATGTTCTTGTTTTGTTACCCCCTCCCCCTTTGTCAAAAGACCTCAATGGTATTGACAATAAAATATCAAAATGTCAAAAGTGTCAAGTTTCTCTCTCTCTCTCTCTCTCTCTCTCTCTCTCTCTCTCTCTCTCTCTCTACGTGATGAAGTTCACAGCAAAAATTCCGTACGCAAATTCTCACACTGTTCAACAGCTCCTTGAATGTGTACTAGGCCTACGAGCGCATATCTATGTGCATATGGTTTACACGTGTTGTCCGTGTGTGTGTGTGTGTGTGTGTGTGTGTGTGTGTGTGTGTGTGTGCGTGTGTGTACACGTACTTTCATGCGTGTATACAAGTGTTTTAAACACTACCCAGGAAAGAGGGATGGAAGATCCAAAGCTGAAACAGCTAAGGAATGTGTCGACCCTAAAGCACCTCAGAAATCCCAACATCTTGCCCCTGCCCTCTGTCTTTGTGAGTGTGTGTGTGTGTATATGTGTGTGTGTGTGTGTGTGTGTGTGTGTGTGTGTGTGTGTGTGTGTGTGTGTGCATCCGTGTGTGTGTGTGTGTGTGTGTGTGTGTGTGTGTGTGTGTGTGTATGTAGATGCAGAAGTTCATAAATAGACATGCATATACCTTTTTTACCCCAACTACTTTCCTTCATTTATTCTATCTACGAAGATGATGCGACAAACTACCATTACTGCACATGTATCAAAATTACTTTTATTCATTTATTTAAACATAATTTACTCGCCCATCAATTTTTGTTTCAGCAAATGTGTACCATTACTAACAGCACTTATCAACAAGAATCTTAACTTCAACACACAGCAACGTGGACACATTCGTCTAATATGATTATATAGGATGAGAAAAATGAGGGGAAAATATGTTCATTAGTATAAAGTATTTCAAACTACCATGATTACAATATTTCTTTACAAACATTTAACAGCTTCTTCACACACACACACACACACACACACACACACACACCAATGAATACATAAAACCCCATACACTGCACTACGTACATGCAAACAGAAGCGGATGGAAAATCGGACACAAAGGATCGGGCGACGCTGATGAAACAACACACACACACACACACACACACACACACACACACACACACACACACACACATGAACACGCACGCACACACACACACACACACACACACACACGCGCGCGCGCGTGCGCACACACACACACACACATACACACACACACACACACACGCGCGCGCGCGTGCGCGCGCGCGCGCACGCACACAGACAGACACCACACACACACAACACACACACACACACACGTGCACACACACACACACACACACACACACACACACACACACACACACACACACACACACACACACACGCACGCACGCACGCACACACACACACACACACACACACACACACACACACGCGCGCACACGTACGCACACACACACTCACGCACACACACACACACACACACACACACACACACACACACACACACACACACACGTGAACACCGTCTACAACGTAATATTTGATTTCGGCAGACTTATCTTAACCGCGAGTACAGGAAAGAGAGAGTCCCCTATATGCTTCACACATGTCTTGCCACTATGCATTTTACTCGGTAAGGGGAAACGGTCCACCTTTCACCACCCCCCACCCTAACAAATTTGTCATATGTATTTTGGGGTGCTTTAGAGTGTGTAGAGCACGAAAAAATTATGTTAACGTCAAAAAATCTTGGGACGCACTTTCCCTTCTGGCTTAATTTTGAAGGGTACCCATCTCAAGTGCCGCGGCTGCTTTTCGTTGGACCAAAACGTTCCATAAGTTTGGTGATCACCTGTGTGTCTTTGTTATTTGAACTACGAAATATTCTTTTATGGTTTTGTTGACAGGAATGCCTTCTGCACGATACACAATAATCAGTGGTTTAAGAAGAGATTGGATAAATCTGCCCACCATACTCATGCTAGTTTTTCTCCTGCCAAAAATTGCAGAGTTACGAGAAAAATAAGATAAAACTAGTTTATTGACAGGAATCTGTGCCATATCAGCTACAAGGATTATAGTGTGTTTTTCTCCGAATACAAGGATTCTTAAAAAAAATTATAGCAGTAACATTACTATCAAAGCCAATCAGGATAAATTAATATTAGTATGTGTTGATTATTATCATGCTCATCGAGGACAAACGTAAGAAGAGGCCTCACCAGCTGCCGTAGCGCAGTGTTTAGCAATACAGACTGCTGCAGCACGGTAGCTGGTTCTGACCTCCTTGAAAACAATGGTCTCCTATTCGGAGTTCTTCAGTGCACAATAGCCTGAAATGGAAAACTAGGACCATCAAGTCGAGTTTTGTTCATTTACCAGACTTGTCTCTGAGAGTGCAGCTCTTTTTTTTTTCTGATGACCCACAAGGAGATAAGGATGGGAGGTCTTGTGGTAGTGATCTTCAACTTTAAAAAGGAGCTCACTTAATTTTGGTCCAAGAAGAACCAATCATTCTCATCAGTAGGATTGATCCAGCAGCGTCCGCAGTTAACTTACGTATCTGTTAGTGAACCAGGGTGTGTGTGTGTGTGGGGGGGGGGGGGGGGTGAGTAGAAGGTCCATCTATTGAGAAGAGTCTAGAACTACACTTTGTCTAAACCCAACTGACAGTCTATAGGAAATGGGAGAGAGGGGGTGTAATTATGCAGGCTGACCCAAATTTTCTTTTGAAGGCAGGTGTGTGTGTTGGGAAAAGTCAGAGGAAAATCCTGAATACCCCTCTCTTCTTTGAAGGGTGGGGTGGGGTGGAGGAAGATTCCAAATAGTCCTAGATTAACCCTTAACCCTTAGGGAGGGGTGTGTAAATTCAGGCTAGCCCAAAACTTACCCACGGGGGAGGGGGGGGGGGTAAGATCCAACTGGGGGGGGGGGGTGGGGTAAGTTCTAACTAGTCCTAGAATGACCCCCAGGGGTAAAAGCAGGCTAGCCCAGACTTACCCCGGGGTAAGAACCAGAGGGAGGTAAGAACGGGCTGTTACCCATGTATTTTCTCTCATTCTACTCGGTGTTCGGATCCACAACATAAAAGGTCAAAGCTATGCCAATCTTGAAGAAACATTAATTTGTGTTCATTAATGTCTTCAGTTTTTCTTTCTGTGTGCCATTGACGTGTACAGGGTATGCGAACAAGTGGGAACATTCTTTTTAGCTGATAATTTCATGTTTGTTGAGTGTGTGTTTTGTGTCTGCATTTGTGCAAGGTAAACAGGTGCCATAAGCAGCATTCATTGTCAGTTATGGGCTAGGAGCTGTGCAACAGTGGAAGCAGAAATAATTCCTTCTGCAGCCAATGTGCTCTTCCTCTCTGGTGGAAATACAACCGTACACACAAAACACTTTATCAGAAGGTGTTTTCTGCACATCTATAGGACGAGTAAGTCAGGTTTCTTTCGAAACAATATACTTTTGTACGTTCGCACTATTTCGATTTACATACATGTTCATACA